>LKNJ01000807.1:80952-131578 GCA_002120245.1 Maccullochella peelii
GGGGTTGACTAAATTAGCAGATCAATAGGCCATCAAACAGTCTTTAAGTGTGACACATACACAGACCTCCTGGCTCAGGTTCCCCCTCTAACTAATAGCCTTGTTGTTTACTTTACAATGCGCTGTGTCATGTAGTTTTGGTCTCAGGTTGCCCTCCAGTGCATCGGGACACCCCGAGGGAATCCTTGGACAGGGCTGATGCTGGAGAGCACATCCACAAATACTCCTTACACATTTTGTTTTATCAGCCAACATTGTTGAGGCATTTTTGAACTGAGAGCTGTGGTTTATATGCATTTGTCCTCAACAAATTGCAAATGTTTTTTCACAGTATAGACAACTATACTGTATCTGACAGATACATGCATCATTGGTCTATTGAGCCTAAAACGGAGCATCTATCTGAAATCCTCCATGTGAGGTCTTTTGGTGACAGTCTTTTCTGTGCTTTCATGTCGCAGAAACATGTTCGGGGATGGTCGCTCCCATCGTCTTGGGTGAGAGAGGTCAACAGAGGTTGAAGTAACAAGTGAGTTGAGAGAGGGGCCTCCATCTAGTCATGCAGAAAGGAGCTGCCAGAAAGTTTTACACAGACGCTATGTGCACACACGCACACACACACACACACACACACACACACAGAGTTGCTCACCAACCGACAGGAACAGGACTTCCTTGCTCCTGACCAGCCAGACCTCGGCTATAGAGAGGCACAGACCCATGCAGAAACACAAACGTGATCGTAGTTTTTCCAACACAAACACACACTCATCAACTGTTTCTAAACTCTCTCTCTCTCTCTCTCTCTCTCTCTCTCTCTCTCTCTCTCTCTCTCTCTCTCTCTCTCTCTGTGTGTGTGTGTGTTACACACTCTCCTCCTCAGTCCTTTATAATCGCACACAGTCAGGCTCCAGTGCACAGACTACTGTGATGAGCTATGACAAGGCAAGAAGAAGCAGGAGGCAAGCACAGTAAGAATGGGAGAGGAGGATGGAGTGACAAAATGAAAAGAGCACTGTGGTAGAAACAATTAGCACTTCTTGCACTAATTCACCTCTGACAAACATAGAGGTGAATTAGTGCATTTATGTCTGACATGTACTCAGTCAAGGTCATTCATAATAATAAATAAAACTTTATATTAAACATAAATTTACCTTATTCTCTGCAGTCCGAAGATCCGGCCTGAGTGCATCTAAGATAGTATGATCTTCAATTTATGTCTCCATTGAATACAACTAAAACGTTAATAATGTACCATTTGGCCACACCTCGCATCTTGTCTGCCATCATGTCTGAGGGGGTAGCCGCCAGGGATTGTGGGTACTGAGCAGTAGTGTGACTCCCTCTAGCAGCTCTGAAACACGAGACAGCCTGACGGACATTACAGGCCTCTCTTCTTCGGTGAATAGACACACACACACACACACACACACACACACACACACACACACACAAACACATAGTCTGTGTCTGTGAATCGCACACATAATGATGCATGCAAAGGCCTTAGAGATTCCTTTATTATTTGGTGCAGTGGATTGATAATGAACAAATAGTGTCCTGGTTTATGATGTCCAATCCTTTCAGAAATATGGAGCTACGCCTTTAAAGTTTTCATTTTCTATTCAGTATGATTTAGGTTTATGTAGGTCTACATTAATAGAAAAGTGAAGAAGGGGAACAAACAATTCCCTGCAGTGACCAATAAAATATCAAATTATTATGTTTGGTCTTTGTAAAGTCATGAGGTTCCAAACCTCACAACTTTACACTGTGAAGCTTTTCAGACTGTCCTAATCATTTGAGATATTTTTGAAGTCCAGAGTTATGAGTTTCTATAAGTAATCACAAGAACTGAGTTTAGTTAAAAAAAACTCCAATATGAATCTGCTGTAGACGGTCGTATTTTGCTACCTCAGTGTCTTTCAAAAACGACGAGCTAAATTAGACTAACTCATATCATGTTGCCTATTTGGTATACCATAATTCATAGTTTACATCATGAATATGCAGGTTATATCATGTAGATTCAGAAACTGATGCTCATTACGTTGTACATTTTTACGTTCTTCATTTTTTTTTTTTTTTTTCCAGTATTATTGCAGTTGACATTGACTGGATCCGGCTGCTTATATCCACCTGCCATTTCTGACTCCTTGACCATATTGTAAAGAATACACATTCCACAAAGCAGATGATGTGACAACTAAGACATGTTATCAAAGAAACAGGAAATCCAGAAAGCCAATAACCCTGTTTCTTTTAGGGATTAGTCTGGTGCATGAATTCACTCTGGAGTCTGAGGCGTATTTCCAAAGCGCTAACTCAAATCTGTAGAAATACGCCTGACTTGACACCAGTCCATAAGGAATGAGCCTTGGCTTGGCATCACAGGAGTGGGGGCACAGCTTTCCATTGTGTACACTTGAAATTATGCTGAGGCTGCTGGTATATTGGTCTGTGGCTGTGGTACGACAACAGAGTGGGCTCCGTTCAGGAGGATAGCTTGAGGATCTAGACGCTGTCTCGCACAGAAACTTAGGAATGGACGAGCCTCACCTCCTGTCTGCATCTGTCCTCCACTTCCTGCGTGGATAACTATTTTTCCTAAATGTTTGTCTCTCAACAAGGAACAAAATGAGTCTCTTGTTGCTCTCTTGTGTAGTTTGAATGAATATGCCGGGTATATCCAGAAGCTTTCACAACAAAACTTCGAAGGCGATGAGTCTCATCTCCTGTCTGTCCATTACTTCCTCCTGCATGCAAGAAATGTGTAGGTCATATTGACCTACATGTATATGTACTGTATGTTAATGGATCAGTATTTTTCCAAATGTTTTTAGTTTCTCAAGGATGAACAAAATTTGTCTCATATCATTATTGCCAATCTGGTATACCATAATGTGTTTATATCCCGAATATACCAATTATATGACCATTTGCAGATAAATATTTTGATTTTGCTACAATTTTGTACATTTTTTCTCAGACATACTGACATTATTACAGTTTAAATGGTTTTTGGTACAGTAATGGATTTTATAAACATTGCTGAATTTATGCATACCTTATACCATTTATACAAACTGCTTTGATCCCAACTTAAATTACAGTACAGAAATAAAATAGGAGTGTGTGCCTACAAGCAGCAGGATTTACATCAAAGAGCCTTTACTGACACCAAATATTTGCCTTTTTGCTTTGATTTAAGATTTTACAGCTTTTGATAATGCTAGCTGTTCAATGTGTCCAATAAGTCTTCTCACATTATTTTACCTATAAAATCCATGTGGCCCTTTATGCTGACATGAATTAATAAACTGACTGAACATACATCGTATCCTCATTATATGCAACTTCATGTAATAATAAGCCTCCCTGAAACACAAAAGGTTGAATTCAAAGTACTGAATCAATTGTATAAAAATATTTCTTGAATGAAGACGTTTTAATTACAGTTTCAATAAATGGTGTAATGAGCCTATAGGCAGACGTGGAATAAAGTAAGAATAGTAGGATATTCAGAAAAAAAATAGACATGCGTGAAACATAGAATAAAATGTCAATTACATTCATTTAAATACATAGATAATTTCAGTAATTCAAAACTCATTATGATACAGGAAATGCATGCAAATAGCTAGGCTATGGTAATTTCTTTGGTGGCTTAGGCTGCTGGAAATGCTGCTGTCGATGATGATGATAATAATAATAATAATAATAATAATAATAATAATAATGTCATGTAAACAATAAAATGTTGAGATTTTTACTGTTTTAGGCCTCCCTCAGGCTATCTTTAGCTCAGTCTGCTATTTCCTAAAAAACGGTGTAACTCTAGGAGGTTTAGTGTCAGGCCTATACAAAACCCATAGCTTTGACTGAAAAATAAATAATACTAATAATCAGCTTATTTTATGTCTCTGTCGTTGTAGTCGCAGTCTTCATAAACAGTAAGGCCGCAGGTCCGGCCCACCACCTAAACGCCTTAAATGCTTGAAACTTGGCAACAGACCACCAAAAAGTGTCTCTTTGACGTGGGGAATTAATGAAACCATCATACGTCCCCGTCATACAGGCTGAAGTACTTGCTGGCGTTTGAGAAGCAGAGGTAAGGCGTGCTACTCCCCGGGTATACAACGGGCAGGGGCATGGGCAGCAGGCATCTCCCCAGCAGATTGCTCTCCTTGTACAAGGCCGGGAGCTGCCCCACCACCACGGGCTTTCCAGTCTCGGGGAAATCGGTAACAGGTCCGTCGATTTCGGTCGAGATTTGCCGTTTCAATTTATTCCTGCGGTTCTGAAACCATATTTTTACCTGGGTCTCCGTGAGCTGGAGGGAACTGGCGAGGCAGGCGCGCTCTGCGCTGCTCAGATAGCGTTTCATGTCGAAGGTAGACTCCAACTGGAAAATCTGTCTCTTGGAAAAAATAGTGCGCGTTTTCTTTTTCGTTATTATTTTGCTCTTCTTGGCAGGGCCGCCTCCTTTGTGGGGGTCCGTGGCCGTGGTGGTGGAGCTGCTGTCGTCGCAGCTGCTGTCCCCGCTCTCGAAGCGCACCTCTGTCGCCTTCTTCGGGTCTCCGCAGCTGATGATGACCGATTCCGTTGCTCCGTTGCAGTCTGTGATCAACTCTGCGAACAAAATGACACTTCGTTTAACCCGCTGTGGTTAAGTCTCAACTGTGCTGCTACATTGACCTGGAACTGTATGATCATCTGATGAGAGTCGTGCGTAATGGTGAACACAGATGACAGAAGGTCTCTGTACACAGCCTATGCTACAAATACGCCAAAATCATCTTACCACTTTCGCTAAGCTTGCAGCCCGGGCCCTGCCTCTGCTCGGCTACGTTCTCCTCGTGGTGGTCCCGGAAACCGTCTTTACGCATCGCCGTGGCCGAGGGGTGACAGCTGTCACTGTTCCTCCCGCTTGTCTTGAGATTGAGGATGTTGTCAATAGTGAATTTCAGAGAGGCGGCGGGTCGACATGGTGCGTCCACTTTGTTCATATTCTCCAATGCTTTAGTCCTTTTTTTGTTTACTTCCGCGACTCTACTCTCCGTTAAGTCTAAACCGGGACGTTAATCTTACCACTAACGTCTCGATGCTCCACGCACCATAGCAGCAGCCACTGAGCGGACACTGCTGGGCTGGCGATGCTCTGCCTGCACCGTTACTGTACATACCGGATGGGAGAGCGCGTTGTCCTCGTTGATTGGTCCAGAGGAGCGTGCAGTACGGGCCAATGACAGCGAGGAGAAGGGAGGGCAGGAGAGTGTTGTGGTGCCCTCCCTCTCCTGCATTCACACCCCCACTCCACTCTGACTCCCCCTTCATCCTCATACATCTGCTGCTAGGAGACCCGGGGTCCGGAGCCCTGCAGGGGTCCCCCAGGGAAAAAAAGAAACGTTTAATTTTACTGTTATTTCACACCATACTGTATTTGCGCTGAGAGACCATCAACAATTGACCGTTGTTTTGATCATAGCTTTATTTCTGCCGTGTCGCCAGGCAGTTGCTTAATTCGAGTGAGACCTGGGTGTCCCAAACTTGGAAAAAAAAGTTTGCAACCGGAAATTAAGTCGGATTATTATTAGTGACGTTGCATTGTGTGTGTATCTGTGTAACTGTGTGTAGTATTTCTCAAAAACCCATATTCTCATTTAGAATTAGAGTAATATTTTTCTCTGTGCGCTGGGCTTGCTGCGCTTTAAGTAGCTACATACGTGTAAAAAAATATATACCAACAAAAAATAGTTGCTTTTTCACATTTATACCATGTTACATTCACAAAACGATTATTTCTTTCATGGAATTATTTACTGTGTTTATAGTCCCCATACCTAGTAAACCATATGCTACATTTTTTTCTCATTTAAAGCGGTGAAATGTACAAAATGATAAATCAGTCCTCATGATTTTGTTAATAAAAGTTTTAGCCCATGTAATTTTATTTCTTAGCCACAGCCCATGTGTTAACATTTCTTGTGTTTTTATATATCCTTTTTAAAATCCACAAAAGGTTGGAAGCTCAGAAGTTTGCATGAGTAAAGTGCATTTGATGATTTCATGAACAACACATTCTCACGTGAGGCGTTTGGATTTATTTTGCCTGGTGCAAGGGGACACCTTGCTGACTCCTAGATATTTGGTATAAAAATGTCTGCAAACCGGTGGTTGATTAAAACAGGACTAAAATGGGATGACTTGCCTGTCCAGTGCATTTATGTATCCTGATTATTTTTAAATGACATTTTACCCTCCAATGAATGCCCAAAATATTAAATATTCTTATTTTATGAACTAGTTGCTCAGCTGCCATGAACGCCAAGGAGAAGAGCTTGAGTATAGGCATAACAGAAACTTCAAGAAGTGTATGAAAGGTTAACTGTCATTTCCGAAAAGACACAGGTTCCTGCTCTAAGCTTTGTTCTCTCGTTGTGTCACAGCCCATATGGCTTCACGTCATTCTCTATAAACACTTCTCGGTGTGAGCCTGCACGTGTATGATTGACAGAGAGGAAGACACATTTGGTGTCAGTATTTATAAACCACAGAAAAACTGTCGTGTGCTTGATTTTTTTATTTATCTATTACGTGAAAAAGTGACAAAGTTGGAAAGATCTGTGGCTTTTAAATATAAAAGTTTGCAAAAATATGTGTGTATTCAAACATACAGTACAGTACTTGAACAGCTTCGGCCTCCCTTGCGCTCAGCCTTGCCATGCTTGGCTGTTAGTCCATTGTGAGACAGGATCACAGACTCTTGTAGAGGCTTATGAGCAGATATATAAAGATGATTCATTACTCTGCGTTATAATCACGGTCTCTGAGGTCTTTCTCTTTGGATGCAGTCAACAGTTTTCTGCGGCATTGTGGTTTATTGCACCATTCAGCATTAACAGGGTGAATTCATGTTATTAACAAACAGTCTGATATATCAGTCTTAAACGGGGTTTTACACCAAACCGGTCATCTGCGATCTTAACATGCTCATGGAGTGAGCAAACGAGGACAGAGGGTAGTGGATGGAGCTGGAGAAGCCCGCGACGGGTGGAGACACTGGATGTCCGTTCAGGTTGAAACCCACCGCTGCAGTTGGTGGGGGGCCCTCGTGGTACAGAATGGGGACCCTGACAATCCTCTGGATCGAGTGTGGGATATGTGCAGCCTCGAGGTCCGCCGCCAGCTGCCTCTTCCATTTATTCCTCCGGTTCTGGAACCAGATTTTGACCTGTGTCTCTGTCAGGTGGAGAGACGCTGCCAGCCCCGCTCTCTCCGAGCTGCTCAGGTACCGTTTCACGTCGAAGGTGGACTCCAGCTGAAACACCTGACTGCGGCTGAACACCGTTCGGGTCTTTTTCTTCCGGGTGGAGCTCGGGTCCGAGGATGCGTCTTGCCCTGACTGTGGGTCAAAACCGTTCTGCGCGTCCTCGTTGTCGTCTGTCAGGTTGCTGTCGCCTGTTTTCCTGTCGGTTTCGTCGCTGCCCTCCGTTATCGGCTCAGACACGGCGGGGGAGCATCTGTCACTGGTCGATATGGAGCAGCAGTGGTCATCTGAACTTCTATTATCTCTTGGACCTGAAAGGAGAAAAAACAAGAACATGACTGACTTTTAAAGCACAGCGAGAAAAACGCAAATATTTGCCAAGTAGTCGAATTTCTCAGCTTTCTGATATATTATTGGCCTTAAAGAAAAATCACATCTATTTGAATGTATTAAAGCATGGCGGAATAAATCAGTCCGCCGGAATAAAGAAATAAAACCCAGAGCACCAGTGGAAAATGACGGAAACAAGTTACAAGAGAGAGGTAATACGTTACCTATATTGGGTTTTCACTTACTTAAATAAATATTTAGATTTTTAAATGAACTAAGACTTAAATGCTATTTAAAATACTCTTGTGTTTTGCGGTTCATCAGTTAGCAGAAAGTTGGGGTGAGCATGGGCAAAGCTAAGGCGTTTTAATTGGATTGCATAACACATGATCCACGTGAGGAAGTTGTCAGGCCTGATAAGGATACGAGTATAATAAATATATAACGGTCTACTAAAAGAAATCCAACATGGACTTTGCAGCTCATAACTTAATAACCCCCAACAAGTTAATACCGATTATTTCGTATTGTGGGAATTAGCATTGCCCATGAGCTTCCATCATTTGTGGACACGTGAGGATTTTACAATCCAAGTATCTGACTGTACACACACCAAAGGGAGGGGCACTTTGTTTTGATGTGATGGTGCGTGTGAGTGGCACAAATGGCACTGAATGTGCGTAAAAGCGTCATGTTGACGTGCAGCGCTACTGCGCTTTTGTTTTGGGGTGTATTCTGAGCAGTTGTGCGTAATCTTCAGATTGGTATACGGATCACTTGATGACAAGCAACCATGAAATATCCTCTGGATTTATACAGTAGAGGATGATTTGCGCTTAAGGCGATCAGACATGAAACACATATCTTTTAGAGATCGTGTTCCATAAAAGATTGGCTTAATGTAAACACGCATTACAAACCATGTGCACGGTAGCCTTTAAACGCATTTGGGAAACTCGGTGAGCTCCAGTGGGTAAACGGAGAGAAGAAGAGCCACGGCTGCAACAGTCTAGGCTCCACACTCGACTCGCCCCGACTGTGTTGGTTTTATTTAATGAAACGAGAAGCAACATGCGACGTTCCCGGCTGGCTTTCCATAGGCTGTTAACTCCATATACTTCTAATAAAGCCACCTTAACAAATTTACACCAATAAATAAACGACATGACGGCGTGAATAATGCCACCAAACAATCAGTGATGTATGGTTGTAAATAAAATCTGCATTAATGTGACCTAGAACCGGAGACCAATAAACATCTACTGCTGTTCTTTTATAACTTTAAGACTCTGTTGTCATGAGATAATTCTGATACTCCGTGAATAACAGTACATTTTTGTATCAACCAATTTAAGACAGTTTGTCCGTTAATAAAACAAAACTGCACGCACCAGTCTATTACACCTTGCAAACACCAACAATACAAACTGTCTATGCGTTATTATGTGCACTGGCTGTGGTGCCCACAGATTATGACGTTATTTTGCGCCTCGGGTAAATAATCAAGTATTTTTAGGACGTATAAAAGCTACTCTGTACTTACTCTGTGGTGGCTCCAAAGCTCTGAAGTTTAAGGCAGTCCCCCCGCGGTACCACTGCAACGGCGAGTCTCTGTACGGGGACCGATCTGTGGAGCTGGAGCCGTCGGACACCGGAGCGCTTGTGTCGACGTGATGTGAGTTGAGGACTCGGCCGGTGGAGACCGTCTCCACACCAGCTTCCCCATGACTCCTGGTCGACATCGACTCCTGCCCATTCCGTCCCTTCCCCAGTAGGTTCTCGATAAAAAACGACGACGCCCTCGATGAAGTGGGAGTCTGGTTGTCCGTTAGCTTCTCCTGCATCTTTTCCCGATGTCACGGTGCTTTTACGCGAAAACCGAGCGGCTCCTGTCTTGATTGTGCGTTAAGGCAACCCACAGTCCAAGTAGTCATTTCGAGCGTCGCTGCTTTTGCGCTGTGATCGGATAAGGAGTCATGGCAGAGACGGGACGGGGATCTCCTCGGTGCCAGCGGGAGGAGAGGCAGACAGATAGACGGAAGCAGTAGTAGGCTACAGTGAAACGTCAAGTCAAACGCTTAACGAAGCGAGGGTATCCAGCGATTGGACGAGCACAACAGCAAATGGGGTTTTCCAAGGAAAGGAGAATTACTGTCTCCCTGCGTCAGCCGCTGCTGCTCACTGTGTGTGTTCACGTGTGCAGGCCCGTCCCCTCGAGGCCATGCAGCCAGGAGAAAACCTCTGTTCGTGGTACAGCACTCTTTATTTGGGTCAATTAGAGTGCAGATCAAAATAAGAATTCGCCAGGGCAGCAGCCATCCCCGGGGCCACCCTGACAACACCCTGACATAGGAAAACTCGCAGTCAGCTATTAACTGTCAATGCCTGTCAATTTTAAGGGTGTGTTTTAAAGGCCTTTAAACTATACAAAGTTTGGATAACCTTTGACAGCATCGGGACCATGCCGTTTCAGTTGTGAGTACAGTAGGGCCTATATAACTATTTCAGTGGTGGTTGGCTGTGGCATGATGTTGTCGACCTCAGAGTTATGATTTTTGAACCCATGCATGTGTGTAATGAACCATGCATGGTCGGCAAGTGAAACACTGCGTCTTGGATATGCGGCTGCTGTCACAGGTTATCAAAACTTTGCGTAATGGCTCAAATACTCTTGATAATAGGCCTGTTCGTCTGCTGCTGAGCGCTGCGTGGTTTAATTAGGTCTAACTACACATTTTCTCCTTCATCTCAAGATTTGGAGTTGATTGGCAGAATTATGTAGCCTACGACTCATTGTCAATACAGTGCTGTCGTAGTGGCCCGCATGCATATAGTTGTTTCAGCTCAGTCTAATTATTTTAGGTAATTTTCTGCTTTTATGATGTAGCATACATTAATAAAAACAAATCGAGATTGTGGAGACGTGGATCAAACGTTCCATTTATCGTGTTTTTTTTGTTTTAAATATGTATTAAACTTGACATTTCCATTTGACTTCGAACAACAGGCCTTTGGTTACTCGAAAAATTTGCCCCAAAGCAGCAAATAACCTCCTTAAAAGGTAGTCCACGTGGGCACAAACATCCAAACCAATCCACTTAAATAATGATACTTAATCTCCAAGCTCCAGCTTCATTGCGGGGCCAAGAGTGAAACGTTTACATGAAAGTAGCCGGTTTACAGCTACTCCTGGCTGTACTGTGCAAACACTAAAAAGTTCACTGATTAATATGTGTCTAATGAATGCAGCCCTCATCGGGCAGATTAAGATACATGTATCACTATTAGATCATCAGAAATATTTAAATGAGTGCTGACGGGCGTCTTTACCCTTTTCGCTGAAATGGCAAGACATTTGAGCTTTTTATTTCCCTCAATGGAGTCAGCGGCTCTGACCTTTAACTCCAGCCTCCGCGCCCCTCTCTCTCTCTCTCTCTCTCTCTCTCTCTCTCTCCCTCCCCCCTCCCCTCCCTCTCCCTCTCCCCCTAAGGCTAGACTTACCCTTTTGACAGAGGATCAGCGGTAATCTTGCTCTTCAACCTAACACTCAGCGCAGACAACAGTAACATGAGCTGTGTGTTGAGGAGCCGAGTCTTGCACCTGTCTTGTAATATTCCGCTCAATAAAGAGACTTAATAATGCGTTGGCTGATGCGCCTTTGATTCTGTTTGTGTCTCGTGGTCTTCCCCACGAGGCCAAAAAGCCCGCTTTTCTCGCACCGTCTGCTGTGAGATTTATGCAAAGACATTTTTATTTATTATTATTTATTTTTAATTGCCAATTAAAAGGCTATAGAACTTTCATGAGACAACTCGCCTATAATAATCTCTCTAGATACAGGAAAAACCTGCTGGGTCTGTTTTCATGTAATTATAGTTAATACATTTTGGTACTTCTATACAAATATCCTATTAAAAACTTGATAAATGTGAAAAAATGGCAGTATGTGCAATATAGCCACATGACAAAGTCTTTTAGGCTATAGATTATAATAACTGACAAATAATCCCCAAATCACAGCACATTTACAGCAAAGAAGACAATCTTGGAAAAAAATATCACAATGTGAGATATGTTCATTTTCTGCTAAATTATTACTTTTCTGATTTATTGTTCACAGATCGTGTCAGATGGCTAAAATGAATAAAAATCCATTACCTTGTTAAATTATATTTAATTTAATCCAAACAAATCACAGCCTTTCATGCTTGTTAGGTGTTTTGTGCTGCTCCAGATATGCAGAGAGTTGGGCTAATTCAAAATCATCATTGCCATATGATAAATATGGCATAAATAATAAATAAATGGATAAATCCTAAACCTTTAGGCGAACACTGATCATGTGATGATGTTTGTGTTTGCTTAGCAGCTGGTAAAGAAGAGTGGTACAAAGTACAGAAGTATTATCAGCTAAATGTACTTAAAGTATCAAAAGTAAAAGTACTCATTCTGCAGAAAAATGGCTCATGTGACTGATATATTACATATGACGTAATTAATTAAATAATGTTAGTACTGAAGCATCAGTGTGTTAGCAGCATTTTGCTGTTGTAGCTTGGTGGAGAGGGAGCTAGTTTTAACTACTTTATATACAGTTCAGTAGTTTAGTCCAGTGGTTCCCAACCTAGGGTCATGTCCCCTCCAAAGGGTCATGAGATAAATCTGAAGGGTCGTGAGACGATTCATTGGAGAGGAATAAAGAAAAAACAAAGTATTACACAAATTTATATACATTTTTTTGGACCTTTCTCTAATCTTTGCTGTTTTTGTAAAATGGTGGATAATGTTTCCTCTTTGGGCCTTAAACAGTTATTTAAATGAGACCATCTGAGAAGCTTGAAGGGGAAATGTCAACTTATAGACATTTTGTTACAAGGGCTTACAAACAGATAGGTTTGGAACAACTGGTTTAATCTCTGACTGATGTTTTGGATTGGGGGCGGCACGGCAGTGCAGTGGTTAGCACTGCCGCCTCACAGCAAGAGGGTTCTTGGTTTGATCCCACCTGGGGTCTTTCTGTGTGGAGTTTGCATGTTGTCCCTGTGTCTGTGGGTTCTCTCCCTCCCAAAATCCAAAGACATGCAGGTTAATTAATTCATCTCATTAATTGATTATTCTAAATTGCCCGTAGGTGTGAGTGTGAATGTTTGTCTGTCTCCATGTGTCAGCCCTGTGATTGACTGGCGACCAGTCCAGGGTGTACTTGGACTCGCCCAATGTCAGCTGGGATAGACTCCAGCTCCCCCCCGCAACCCTCTGATGGATGTTTTGGATTTAAAATCTCAGTCTAAAGTAACTATTAGCTATAGCTGTCAGATGAATGTTGTGGAGTAAGAAGTACAATATTTACCTCTGAAATGTAGTGGAGTGGAAGTATAAAGTAGCATAAAATGGAAATACTCAAGTAAAGTTAAGTACAGCACTTGAGTAAATGTACTTTGTTACTTTCCACCACTTTTTATTACTTATCACATATCACATCATATTATGTTTACTACTATAGACCAGTATGTGTATCTTGTGTTTAACGTAGGTCTTTGATGGTGTTTCTTTAAAAAAAAAAGGATATGTTTATGTGCCAAAACTCCACATTAGATCAGGTTTCTCTGTGTACACCAGGCCGTCTGAACGATGTGGCACCCCGGCCAGCGCCCCCTGCTCTGGGGGCCGACAGCCCAGACCCAGAGGCCCCTCTCTCACTTTTCTCTCTCATTTTCTCTCTCCTCTCTCTCGTCCTCCTCTGATCCTTATCCAGCCTGGCATGCCCTTTGCTTTATATGGCCTGCTCCACAGCCACGGCCCCCCTCCATACCACCACAGCTCTGAAATACAGTTTCGCCACACAAAATCACATCATCAGCATGTGCTCCAGGAGACAGCTGCATCAAATTGAGCATGCTTCTCCAGTTGGCGGCAGTGAGTGTTTTCCAGCCCTCGGTGCAGCCGGCCTGTAAGCAGCCAAACACAGTGTAATTATCATCCAGGAGAAAACAGAAGTCCTCTGTGAGGTGGCAGTGAGGCTAAATTGCATGGTTTTGTAAAGCAAATTCACTGTATATAACAACATATATATATATGCTTTGAGAAGCTCACACAAAAACCACATAAAACATTTTCCAGTACTCTTGTTGGCAGCCATAATCAATTCCATTTAGTTCTGTTCAGATACCGATGATCTTTTATTAAAAAAGTAACAAGAATTAGACATAAAAGAAAAGAAGATACTTATTGGGATTTGTATTTTATGCCAACTTTTCTATTGACAATATTTCATTTGAAATACAGTACATTGTTTCTTCAAATAACGCAGACATTTGATCATTATTAACCAGTCATATTTCCTCTGCAGTCTTTTGTTTTCTAATTTTGAAGTTCCCAATGTCTAATCACCATTTTATAACAGCCACTACTCCTTCAAGTGTGATATTAATGGCTCTGGAGTCTACCTCTCTCAGTAGGGGTTTACAGTCAATGAAAGTGGAGACAGTTTGACCTAGTTCATTACACTGGAGGCAGTGAGACAGGCAGGCAGAGACAGGAAGGCATGTATCTCCTCTGGGGCATTTCACAGCTCTCTTTACATTAAGAGGTCTTCATAGTGGCTCATTGACGTACAGTATAGTGACCTCAGCTGACTTGTATTTGAGGCAACACATATAAACACATAGACATTTATATATATTTCTTTTGTTTATTTATTTCTGAAATTAGATAAGTGGGGCACAAACAAATAAAATGCACCTAAGCATTAATGAAGCTGGCAAAACTGAACCACTGAGACTTGAGAGCTACTAACACTCACTTGGGTTTGTGGGGGGCCCTCTAATGGTTAATAGAGTGCAATGCACCTTAAGTTCATATGACACACATTTCCAATAGTATATATACAATAGATATATTCATCATCAGAGCAGCTTCTGCAGAATCCACCTTGCACCACTAGAAAGCAGCCAAAACAGCCTCCTTGCAGTTATTTCAGAAGCTGTCACTACTTTCAGATAATATTCTGCTGGCAAGCTAACTGCATGCTGGAAGCTGAGCAAAGCATGAAGGTGCAAAGCAGATTGTGTCACTAATTCCAAACTGTAATAAAAGCAGAAAGGATTCTCTATCTCTGTGTAAACCTATAAAAATGGGATTTGTCCCCTTTGAAAATATTTACTTTTTTAGCCGGGTCAGTAGAAGAATGAAGAAGTCTTCTGATCTCTTCTAACTACTTTGGATCTTGCCAGATCTTACAGTATTTAACTATTCAGCATTCTAACAAAATCTCTGCATACTTGCTTTGCTTAACTGGCAAGCCAGCTAAGCTGGACCGTGCTAGCTCTGGCATTAATAATTCA
This sequence comes from Maccullochella peelii, assembly GCA_002120245.1. Classification (NCBI taxonomy): domain Eukaryota; kingdom Metazoa; phylum Chordata; class Actinopteri; order Centrarchiformes; family Percichthyidae; genus Maccullochella; species Maccullochella peelii. The sequence continues at coordinate 95,899 of LKNJ01000807.1, forward strand.
CTGTACATAATAAGTTGATGCTGCAGAGTTTGTTCTCATTGATAGTATTAGCCGAGGTGAGCATTCCTGGCCAGACTGTGTGACGCCAGCAGACCAGCATAAAGTGGGCTTTAATTGCCCATAATCTCTGTCGTTCTCTTTCCTCTCAGTGCAAGTCAACAGCATATAGCCCACGAATCCCAGACCTTAGCAAGGCATTTTAGCTCCGTATCAGCTCAAGCTTCTCAACGAGGAATGCTTGGAAGAGATTTTCGACTCAGAACTCAAAGGATTTTAGAGAGTTTGGGGTTTTTTTTACCCTCACTTTACTTGTACTGGGATTTCAAGTCCGCACATTCATATTTGTATCCAAAATCAAAACAAGAGCTTTACACCTTGGGCAAATTGTTCTCCTTCTTAGGACAAACTTTGTTAATGTTCTACTAAGGAAAAAACACACAAAGAAACAACATACTGTATACAGTATCTCATTTTAAGAAATGCTTACAATGCCTTCCACATCCTTCCACATCTGTTTGCTGTCTATGATGTGCATGTTTATCTCTTTCATTATTAAGAATGCATTTAGAGCCTGCTGTAACCTAGTTTCTTGATCATTCTGCCTCATGGATTTGTGTCAGTGGGCCACTCATTTGAAGAATAGTTTGTTTTATCTTTGGTACAATACATCTTATTTTAAAGTCCCTAAATGGAAGGGTCAGACCTTTTTATCTCCAAGTCCAAGGATTTCGACCACATGTCCTTTTTTATTTTTATTCCACACAGATTGGATTACATTTATAGGCAATGGCGTAAGTGTTAATAAGCTGGGCTGCTGCACCTGACTGTGCAGACTCATTGCAGAATACTGATTTGTGCAGTCTAACATTAGCATGTTTCCTTCTACTTTGCACTTTCTGACAAAGTCGACACATAATGACATATTACCAATGTGTATTCACGGAAAATGTGTAAGACAGACTGATCTGATATTAATAATCGTATTCATTCATGTCTACTTACTCTGTTAGTAGAATAATGTTAAACCTGATCATAATCATCTTAAGTTCAAACGGGCCTAATTAGAAACATATATACATCCATTCTCTACCATTCATTTTGCAGGTAATGATTTCAACATTAGCTGATCGTGTTTTTTTATGTTTTATTAGATGCATGCTACTTTACCAAACATTTGTGGGGTTAAATAAAAATAAATAAATACATAAATGTCCTCTAGTTAATGAATATCACCGTGTATCAAAAACATAAAATCCAGTGGAAATTAAAAACCTTTAGTATTTCTTTTCGAAAAAGACCTTATTATTAATTCACATCAGCTTATTGTCATAGGACTGTACGGAATTTATTAACAAAAAAAGTCTATATGAAAAGGTGGTCAAGCTTTAAAATGAATCAGACAAGTTTAGCTTCCACCCCTGGTTAAAACCCGACACCACCACCGTCAGTCTCTCCACTTATATGTGTCTGATTTCTAACGCGAATGCCCGTTTGTTTAACCTCTTTACGGCACGTTAACCCCTGTCAGGACTTACTCGTCAGCCCAGTACAAAGGGGCTGAAATTCGGGGACCTTTCCCCCTCGGCCGACCCTGTGCTCAAATCCAGGCCTCCTTTCCTGAAAAGTTCCCAGACCCTCGCGAAAGATTACCTTTAAAATAAGGGAAACGAAAAGCAATTGGAGTATAATGAATAATTAAAAATGGTCACCATAAACTTTTAAATATCAGAGCCACTTTTTTCTGTGGAATTTCAAAAGGATATTTTCGTTAGGGAACATAAGGCACATGAGTTAACGCGAGCTGAATTGTCTAAAAGTAAACTTCCCCTCTCAGCCCTCTCTCTCTCTCTCTCTCTCTCTCTCTTTCTTGAGGAACTTGCTAATGCCTTCTAAGTGAGGTGTAACATTTCTTCATAATTTCTTACCATAGTTGAAAACACGTGGCTAGGGGACTTGCTGACCTTCCGTAATAAGCTTATGGCAAAATAGATCCGTGTGCGTAAGGAGACCTGCACATAGTGTTCAACCGGGCTTTGAAATAAGGAATCTGCTCATATGGCAGATAAAAAAGAGACTTCTAGTTGAACTAGACTATTAGGTGTTCAATCAGACTGAATTTGGCACAAACAACTCAGTTAGTTACACCCGCAGCTCGTGACAGAGGAGAGACAAAATAACGAAAATGAAAAAGGAATTTAACTTTGAAATTAACACTATGAAACAGCTTTTTGCACATTTTTTTTAGATAATGATCTGACCCTGTTAGAGTTCTGTTAATTGTCCTGTAATGCTTTGAAATCTCCCTCACCCCACTCGACTCCTCTTACAGCTGGGAAATATCACTGTAGGCCTTCTACTAACTGGTATCCTAATATCTCTCTAAAGATCTTGGGAGTTACAGTCTATTTCCATGAAGTGTTTACAGTAGCTTACAGTAGGCCTAATTGGGGCCAGTGTGATGTCATGGTTTAGTTGTGGGTTGTTTTTTTTTACCCTCGTTTGAACAAAATCATTTACCAAAAGACTTTCACGTTGCGGTTTTAAATTAATCCACATAAAAGAGCAAAGCGATTAGTGTTGTTTCCCACACTCAAACTTTAATGGCAGCCGTTCGTTAGAAATCCGATTAGCAACATATTAGGTTGACCACAATTAGGCTACAAATCTCATTTCATTAGCACCATAATAAAAAGTCAGATCCATCAAGGCAGATCACGTGAGTTTTCCCTTCTGTCAGTTTAAATGCTGTTTATTCAGCCTCGCGCCCTCAAGCCGCTGGCAGTTTTCAGCTGCTGGTATGCAGTTACACTATGGGTTTGAGTTTGACTGCAGCTACTTCAGCTATAAAAGGGCTGCGGAGCAACAGACCGTCTCTCTCTTTCTCTTCACTCGTCTCATGCTCAGACGAGCACATATCGCATGTAACGATCGCGTGAGAAAGAAGAGGAGGGCACGAGAAGCGCACAGAGAGGGGACTCGAGGGCTCGAGCGCGCGAGCGCATAGGCCAGCTCCGCGCTCTGTCTCTCAATGAGCTCGAGCGGAGTGAATGAGGATGGTGGGCCAGGCTATCAGAGCACTACCACACTGTTCAAAGGACTGAATAGACCAGCTATAGTGTCACACTATACTCACTGAATTTGCTGCGTGTATTAGAGAAGTCTGATTTCACACTGTGAGAAGGTTGATTGGACTTTCGTGACACCTGCGTTAGTTATCACGGAGTTTATTCAGCTCTTTCAGGACTTACAGAAGACGTAGCCTATTTCGTAGACACATTTGCGTTTCACCAAACATCTTGAAATGAGGATTTTTTTTTTTCCCTAAACAAATAATTGGCAACATTTTTAAAATTTTCGATACGTGTTTCCTTTTTGTTTTTCTGCTCTGCCACACAAAAGCAAACATAAAAAAGATGTTGCTGTCACCGTTCTCGTAGCTGATTACCTTTATTATTATTATTCTAACCTTCTATTCATGTTAGAATGGCTTTTCTTTTCATGCAAAAATATCTTCACCAAATGACTTGTGTAAAAGAATTATATAAGAACTATACTAACTATAATGCTGTGGTTTACAATTTGTTGTTTTAGTTCCTTTTATTTATTTCTTTTTGTTCTGTGGAATTATACAAAAATATATTATTCAAAATATAATGCAGTGTAGTCTTGGTTAGGCAAATTTTGTGTAAAAAAATGGAATACACCAGTTTAAACACACAACAGTGATGCTGTGTGTAGTGATTACATGTATTCATTTCCCCTCTTCGTTTGACAGAAGTACTATCAGTTGTTTATGTGTTTCTTTCTATTTGACTTGGCTTAATTTTATTTGAGTTTAATTTAAAATTAAGTAACAACTCTGAAAAGAGCTTTACCCTGGTGAATGTGTCGATGTACAGTGTGAACATGATGTGAACATTCCCAGCCAGTATGACAACTATCATCTCAGTGTGAATCATGTTTCAGTTCAGCATGGTACATGGCCTGTGTCTTAATGCAACAATATTCTCACACTTTTTGCTTATTCATTTATTTGCACATAAAAAAATCAGAAAAGCACTAATATGGAAAAAGTAACACAATAACAAGTTTCTCCGTTTTGCCCCCTGAGTGGAACACAAAATGGGCTTTAGACTTCTTCTTAAAAGAAACAAAAAACAATCCACAATCCAAAAGTAAAACACAATGACAGGAAAGACGGTTGGACTAGAAAATAAGTTACAAACTGTACATTTATAAATGAAAAAAAAGAGTGGAAAGTCAATCCCTGGTCTCCCCTGCTTCATTATTTAGACAGTAATATAATCTGTTTTATGTTTTACGTAAAACATGCATGCTAAAACAACTTGAAAACAAAGTATTATTATTAGATAATTTTTCTATCATTTTGTGTGTTTGGTGCTAATATTAAAGATGTCACTTATGAATATAGACTTTGGCAGTCTAATATTAGGGTCTTAGGCAAATGAACTATGACAGAAGCATCTCGCCTGTGAACAATATATGACTGAACAACCCAAAAAATTTCAGGAAAGGAAATAAAAAGGACTTTATTATTAACTTGCATTCCCTTTTTGTATCTATCATAGAGTAAATATGGAAGAGTCCAGAGAACATTGACATGCAGAGAGAATCAAAGAAAAGACAGATTTCAGGGTCTCAGATATTAAAGAAGGGGGAAAGGAAAGAAGAAACTGAAGGGGGGAGGAGAGTCGAGCAAAGAGTGAAGAAAAGGCAGGGCAGCTAACCTAACCTGAAGCGACATAAAAGAGTAAAGAGCCTGTGTTTGCGCATGCATGTGTGTGTAAAAGTGTGTGTGTGTGTGTGTGTGTGGATGGGGGTCTGAGTGCACGTGTGTGTTAGTGAGACACCAGGCTGCATTCTGTTTTCTTCAGTCTTGTCACGCAACGTTCCTCAAAGCCCGGCCCTTCTTCCTCTGGTACACTTCCTGAGTGTGTGTGGACTCCTTCTGACCTACCAACCAACTCTCTCTCTCTCTCTCTCTCTCTCTCTCTCTCAGACACACACACACACACACACCTGAGAAATGGCCTATTTTCAATGACTCTCAGGCTAAAGTGATTAGTCTCCAAGTCTCTAAGTTGCCCATGTGGGCACTCAATACCGTTGATGCAAGATATGATGCCCCTAATCTCTGTCACAACCTAACGGGGGTATTTGCAGTATGGATCACCAGTGAGATGTAAAATGACACGACACTGAAACTAAGGGGCTGCATCAGTCTGACCGAGTGTCAGCGGAGAAACGGCATCTCTGATTTCTGATGAAACGTTTGGAGCAATTCTGATGACACCAGTATCAGTTTTGTTGGTGAACTAGTAACTCCATACATGCAATTTTAGATTAAAGTGATGAAGGAATTCAGTGGTTTATACATGAATATCCTTTATATCTGAAAAAAGCCTTTAGTTCAGAAGAGGCAAACTGTCTAAAAGAATCTAAATCGAGTCCAGCAGCTTTTGACTCGGTGTTTCCTGATGACTGAGAATCTTCACGTACGGTACATCCTTTATCTCCAACACTGACACTATGTTGAAACACTTTGCTTCTGCTCACGAAATTAACTCAGCCACAGCAACCTAAAAAAATGGGTATTCGTGTTTAAAAAAAATAAAAACAAAAAGATTACTAAAAAAAAAAAAAAAAAATGAAATAACAGATTTTTATTTATTTATTCTATTTACCAGATACCTAGATTTAGATTTTTTTTGCATTGATATTTCAAACAATGTCAGTTCTCTTTTGACTGGCGTTTGAATACTGAAGAAATATTTTGCTTGTTCATTCTCTTCAGTTGCTGTCAGCTGTAATTTTTCTCTCTAAATTTTAGTTGCTTTTTTCCTTGTTCACGGTGAGAAATTACTGTAAACAAAGAGAACAGAGAGAAAAAGTATTACATTTTGTGAATCAAAATAATAATTTTGAATAATTGTCTTTTGTGTTGATTATCCTGTGGTGTAATATTTTAGCGATGCAATTTTAGGTTCATTAGAGTGCCATTTAAAAAAATGAGTCAATTAATCAGAAAGAAAAACCCAATAACTTTCTAACTAAAGTTTAGAGAAGTTTGATGAAGAGTGATCTCCTCTAATGTCATTTTCACTAAATATTTATTTTACCCATATTTGTGTTGTGCAATATAATAGTGTTCTGAATATTCTTAATTAACATACTTTGTGTAAAAACTGCACAAATTCAATGTCAAAGGAGACGCAGTTGTGTTGAAACACTGATCCGTCGTTGATATTCTAATTTAAAATTTCATCAGACAGGTTTAGCTTGGAAGTGCTTTTAGCACTAATAATATGTTGTGTTTAAACCACCATTAAAACCACCACTGGAACAGCAGTTTTGGTTTCCTTCACCTCTCACCTCCTGCGTTTTCTCATATTTTCCCAATGCTTTCCCAGGGCTGAAGCTATCTCAACAGTTAACCAGAGTGATAAGAGAATAATCTCACACTTCCACAAGAATCCTACATTTCGCAGGGTAGCATGGGGAGGACGTGTGTGTATATGTGTGTGTGTGTGTGTGTGTGTGTGTGTGTGTGAGGCATGATTAGATACATGGAGGCCTACTGCAGAGCTCTGCCCGGAGTATTCGGGCTGATGATTGGATGAAGCTACACAGTTTCCTCTCTCTCCACAGGTCCCTGGCCTTTGTCAAGACCCATACTGTCAGAAACCATTTGCACACTACCCAGTCAAGAACATGCACGCACATGCACACTCTGAGCTCACACTCTGGCACTCTTAATTCTGACTATGCTTCATTCAATTCTGTGTGTCTGATGCAAATTTCCACTAGACTTTGAAAATGCCAAGTAATAACCAGAAAGGTATTTCTTCAATAGAATTTATTAAAGTTTCCCTTTTATCTTCAGGAATTGTGGTCAGACATCTCTTTAATCTTTTATCAGGCATGTACACAAACACAGCATCACCCAGTGGCACCAAAGTGCATGTTTTCATTAGCTCCCTCTGCAGCTGACCCCCACCTTATCTTCTTGGCTCCCAGCTAACTCTGCTGTCACTCATCTTCTTCTTGTGTGATCATGTCATGCAGTGTCATTTCCCTAGAGTGAATAGAAACCATGAACAACTACTGAAATGATCATGTGACCAAACATATACTCCTTTAAGTCACTAATCTTACCCTTGAGGACCAATCTGTTTTCTATGCTGGATGCTGAAGTTAATTCTGGTTTGTTGGGATTCTTATTAGTATATGTCCAAATGTTCAGTTTTACCTCCAGCATGTGTGTTTAATGTGAATTTTCACCATAAGATGGCACTAGAGTCAAACTAATGCAGCCTTGACTCAACCCTGTTTGGAGAGGCTAATGTCTGAGCACCACTCAGAGAAAATCACTCCCTACTCTCCCTTCAATCGAGCAGAGGTGCACTGAATTGAGTTGTTGTAACAGACTCAGATGTAACATGCTTTTTATAGAAATATCATGACTTGCTGGATTTGACTGACACAGAATTGCTTTTGCTATATGAAATGTTATTATTGAGACTCAGACTATAGCCATATAGCCCCTATATGATTGTCTTTGATGCTGCCAAACATAACAGATGTTTGTGATGTTATTTTAATATTATCTGAAATATTTAATGATTAATAAGAACTTGTGTAATGGTCTGCCTCATGCCTTTTTTATTATGCACGTCACTTGTTCAGCTTCTCTACTTCTTGAATAATCTAAGTAATAATAATGTTATTCCACTACAAATGGCACCAACCCCATTAGCCTCATGATTACTTATGTGATCTAAGTCGGTGGTTCCCAGTCCCAGAGTGCAGCTGCATTTCATTCTAGCCATCTAATAGGGTCTAAACCTGGGATGGCAGGTGAATGGTGTGGTGCAGGGTAAGGTTAGAAAACCAGACATTTCTGGTTATTGAGAACTGAAATGTGACCAGCAGGCAAACAGCTGCAGCAGACCAGCAGACAGAGAAAAAGATGAGGTATACAAAAAACAGCTTGAATGCTTACACAGATTTATATAATCTGATGAGTGACAGGAGGAAAATGCTGACTATATACAGAAAGGCTAATGAGCCTCTGAGAAGCAGTTAGGGAGCCAAGGTTGAGCTGATGAGGTGATGGGGAACGGATGTGAAGAGCAGGGAGACACAGTGATGGTGTTGGTGGACAGGTGAGGCATGACTGGCTGTGGAAAGCAAACACACACACAGACGAGGGACAGGGAGAGGCAGAGGAAGAGAAAGAGAAAGGTGGTGCTGATGTTAGCCATGCCAGAAAGCTCACTACACACCGTGATTGGTCAGCTGTGAGGAGTTGAGAAGGGAGCCAGGGTTTGAACTTCTATCTCTAGCTCTGTTTTTTCATTCTTAACACAACAGTTGAACTTTTGATGTGAACAACTGTGTGCAACGCTATGAATGCGTTCCAGGAGCGATGGTCTGAAAATGTGCGCCATTAAACGATATCGCATCTCCCCTCTCTATATATAAGGCTGGCTTTTCACCCTGCCTTCCCATGTGGCCGTTCGAAACAACTACAGTATTAACGCTTATGGATCCCGAGGTGATCAGACAACATGTCGTATGGACTCATTCTGTTCGAGCATAACCTAACACTTAAGGTATTAGTGTGCTTCAGACAAAGTGCTTATTGGCTCATTGGACTGCATCTGAAACCCCCTCCCGCTACACCTTTCTGAAGTCGGAGTTGAGGCGGCTGGGTCTTTCCAATGTCGCAAAGGTCCGAAAGTGACAATCTGACAAGCAGGCCCACTTCACACAGTGATTGGCCGGGTGTGTGGACGTGAGAAAATAGACAGGGGTCGAACGTCCTTCTCAAGCTCTTTTCGTCCTGCCCTCTGTGCAGAACAGAACAAACCGTTTTTGCCTGGGATCTGGTTCGTTTGAAGGATACTGAACCCTTTAATCCAGCCCTCTTTTCTTTTCTTCTCTTCAACAACACCAGCAATCCTTTCCAATTTATTTCCAGAGAACAATGTGTTACATTACACAAGTATGAATAATGTTTTGTATTCAGTGTCCTCATACTGCATCTGCAATGATGTCCAATCTGCGGTGGTGAAACAAGACAATAACAATAACTATGTACCATTTCGCAGATGTGTGCATGTGTTTGTTTGTGCGTGAAACATTAAGAGAACGCCTGCTTGTATTTGTGTGTGTTTGTCTTTTTGCAGCAGAAACAAATGTAATTTCCCATCATTTCTTCCCATCCATTACTAACTCGCCAAGTTTTCCTTTCCCTCAGCGCTGTGAATGATTAAAGACCTGGGATATTTCAGTCATATTGCGATGATTTAGAAACGGGCCAAATGTCAAATGGTACTAGACATGGCATTAGACTGACTGCCCCAGACAAAGTCAGCAGACAGGATTGTTTGTCAAAGTCTTTCTGCTAGACTTTAACTACAGGGCTAATAAGGGTGGTCACACACATTTGATTCATGGGCAAGGTGAAATCCACAGCATATCCACAGTCTGGATGCGTGGTGTGTGCGCCCACAGGCACTCCTCTGCTTTCTTGCCCTACCCACTCGTCTTCTTCTCTTCCTCATAATTTCCCTCCTCACTTGCACCACATAGCTCAAAGTAAGTGGTGTGAATATGAACAGTAAATAAAGGTCCACGGAGATACGTCTACAGCATGAGAGATTTGAGTCAATATTCAATTAAAAGTCTCAGATGCCGAGGAACTTTGTGATTGATATTTTACGTGTTCCCTCAAATGCCTGAGAGATTGATTTACAGTTAGCACCTGGGAATTGTCTTTGTTATTACAGTTGTGATGATTATTTAAAGGCTTTGGTCCTCTGGTGTTTGATCTAATTTGATACACATAGGGAGAGTGGGAGATGTGGAGTGTTAGGGTGTGCATATGAGTTTTGTTACCCAGAAGGGTTTAATAAGGGAAATTTAAATAACTTGCATGCTCTTGTTAACAGTGTTAAAATGTACCGTAATACAGTCATTTTTGAAGTTATAGTTTATGTTGGAGTTGGACTGCATTGGTTGGACAGTATTATACTTTTTATCTACCTTTGTATCTACAAATCATTCATTCATGAGTTTTCGTGTAAACAGAAAAAGTTTCTGTTTACATTCTGTGTTACTCATGAAAACGTATTGTGTGTATCATTTTCCTTCCCTCCCCATAAAACATTTATTTTAAAGCCTGTATTTACCTCCCCGTTTACTTGCTAGCTGTCTTCTTCTTCTCTGCCTTTGTTGGCACATTACTGCATTTCCTGGCATGTTACCGTCACCTGTACATCAGTGGAATAGTGGAAAACCATTGGCAAGAATGTGTATCCTGTCACCTGCATGAACAGCGGTGCCTTGAGCTAAATGCTAATGTCATCATGCTAACATGCTCATGGTGAAAGTGTAACCATTCTGATATTTAGCAGGTATAATGTTTATTGCGTTAGCATGCTAACATACTTTATATACAGTCTATGATTAGCACCAAACACAAAGTGGCCTACAGCCAAGGCTGATAGAAATGTCATCAGTTTAGCAGGTATTTGATCATAAACCAAAATATTGGACAAATTAAAGTTTTGACCTTATGTTGGCCTTAAATTAAAAGTAAGGGGATCAACAAAGTCTTCTTCCTCCGGGCAACATGGATATACGTACAATATTCGATGACAATCCATCCAATAGTTGATGAGATATTTCAGTCTGGACCAAAGTGGTGGACTGACCAAGTGATGGCAACAAACCTGGGAACCTCAGTGTGACAGCAAGACTCATATATACTTAATATAATATTTTGGCACGTCGCTTGATGGCTTTTAAATCTATATTGACTTAATGGTTTATATTGTGATTGTTGAAATAGTGGGCAGATGGAGTCAAGTTGAAGAGGGAGCTAAACCTGAGGGCAAAGGTGTCAATTTACCAGCTGATCTATGTTGCAACCCTCACCTATGGTCATGAGGTCTTTGGGTAGTGACCAAAAGAATGGGATTGATGATAAAGTGGCCAGAATTAATTTCATTTGCGAAATTAATTTCCTTCGCAGGGTGGCTGAGCTCGCCATTAGAGATAGGGTGAGGAGCTCAGACATCCAGAAGGAGCTTGGAGTAGAACCGCTGCTCCTTCTCATTGAAAGGAGCTCATTGAGGTGGTTTGAGCATCTGATTAGGATGCCTCCTGGATGCCTCCCTTTTGAGGTTTCTCTGGGCCCACCAGCTGTCATTTGATAAACAGCAGTAACGTGCCTCGTCATTCTACCTCTCGGATGATTTAACTGCACAGACATACAGGGATTACATTAAAGAACAGGTATCCCCAATATCATCTGATTGATCCAAGTTGTGGTTCCTGTTTTTAGGGAACGTCAATAACTGAACAACGTAATTGAGCAATTGAGTTTATCGAGGCATTGCTCCCTCTTTTGGACCATCAGCTTGTTTGATTAACTACTCAGAAAGAGTGCAGTTTAGTTCACTCAGAATTAGTCAAGACTTAGACCTTAGATGTCAAAAAATTAGAAAATGTATTAAAAAAAAAGTATTGAATTACCTTTCAGTGAACTGTTGAAATGTTACATTTACACTAGCTCATTGTGGAGCGTTTACATTCACTGCCCCTTCTTTTTGTTTTGAGACAGAAGCTTTGTATATATAGAGAAAAATTAAATCGCCCTTGACCTTGACAAGGGAGGTTTATATAACTTTTCTGGTTGAAACCAGAATGAGTTACTTCTGTAAAATGTTAATACCAGGGTGGTTAATTTAATGAAAATCTGATCTGTCATAGAGCACCTTACCATTAGCTTTTGATCTTGTAGAGGCTAATTGCATCGGCCATAGAGCTGTCTCTAAGGGAGGTTAACTAAGATGTGATTTAACTGCTGACCTCTAATGCAGTCATATAGAAGCTGTATTACAGTAAAGATATTTATGTTTCCTTTTGGAGGGTTTCCCCCACATATTAAATTATAGTTGCAGTTGTTTCTTTTTATTAATTAGCACATATGTCTTTCTTTGTGAGTTTGTGCATTCATGCATGCACATTCACACAGGCACGTTGCCTTTGTAGTCCTTCATGTTTTATTACACCATTGTCTTCCTGTCTCAAACCAGCAGACTTGATATCCTCAGGCTGTGTTACTGTTTCTTGATCAGAAGACATCTCCTCTCCAGAAGCAGGAATAGTTCCCCCGGCACTCTGCCAGCTTCTTCTGGCCTTTTAAAAATTTCACCAGTGTTACTCTTTGCAACTGTGTTGACAGTGACTTCCATTTAGCCTGTCCAGAGTGATTTAGTCAGCGCTGCAGTAGAGCTTCCTACATTTTGTCACTGTGAAGCATCTCTCAGGGCTGATGATAGGCTTCAATCTCAATGAGCTTCAGCAGAGTTTATAAAGTGGTAAAAACGGGTTTCTGTGTCACTTGTAGTTCAACATTTTGGGAAATACACTTATTTGCCTTCTATTAGACAGTGAGATGAGAGTATGGATATCAGTCTCCTGTGCAATATGTACACACCTGAAGCCAGGATGTATTGAGCCTGGCTTAGAATAAAAACTGGAAACAGGGGGAAACGCATGCCACCACCTCAAAAGCTCACTAATTAACCCAGTGTATTACATTTTTTTAACCTGCACATAAACAAAAACATAAAAACAACAATTTGAGGTTTCATGAGAAGTTACGTTTTGGAGCTATTTCATGAAGAACGGCAGTTTAGCCTTTCATTTATCCCTGTACTTCTGTGCAGCGTCTCCAGCTACAGCGTGGGTTGCCAGATACGGTCAGTGAGTACAAGTCTCGCTCTATACAGGCACAATGGTACCAAACCTGGCAACCCCCCCGTGACGATAAGACTTGGGGTAGCTGCACACAGTCACCACGCGCAGTTGTTTTTTGCCAAGAAAAAGTTCTAGCACGTAACTCCCTCTAAAACCACAAATTGACATTTATATTTCTGTGTATGTAAAAGTTGGATAAACAAGATAAAACAAATGTTCTTTTTTTTTTCTTGCACAGACATAAGATTGATGTTGATTTTCGTATCTCACTCTTAGAAAGGAACAAAATAAGCGTATTTCAGAAACTTTTCCTTTAAGGAAAATGATCAGGGACTGGGATGAATCATTCAGAGACATGACAACAGTTTGACTGACATAAAACATGTCACAATAATTAAAAAAATGACTTTTTGCTGTCTGTGTTCAGGCAATGGAGAAACTAGGCCACAGCAACACTTCATATGATTAATTACTTAAACACCACACTCTTGTCTTGCAGTCTTGACACTGGAGTTCACCCTGCGAGCTGCATGCTTCCAGCTGAACTGTCACGGAGCGGCCTCCTGGGAGCTGAGATACTACTGCAGGTGAGATGAGACGAGTCTCTAAATTTAGTTGCTCGTTTGTCTCACGGTTTGATCTGTGGAAGCAGGAAAAACACAAATGTTCCCAAATGCATACCAAGACAAAACTCACAAAACACACACACTTACACATACGGTAAGCATTACATGAATGAGCACACACAGCAGCAGACTGTGTCTTAGTCTCGGAGAGTTTTCAACGTTGTGTGTCGGCTCTTACCCCTGGCTTCCTGCAAATCTCTGTTGGAACACAACGGTTGTTTTCTGAGGCCGTGGAGATTAAACAACCGACAGCTATCGTGGTTAATTAGGTTGCCAGGGCTTTACTGTCACCAGGCCTGGGCTGATAAATGAAGTGAGCAAGAATGCTGCTGTCCCTCCAGCATCGCTCTGAAGGGGATTATCATTGACGTTCTCATTTCAATTCAGCCCACAGGACGATGGACACATACAGAAAAACACATATCTGGAACATCTTTGTCTTTATTTAGTATGAATATATCTTTACCAATTTATAGTCCTTTGGCAGGATTCACATCTTGATAGTCCACCTATTCAGCATTTCTTAATTTCCTTCACGACTGGTGTAAATTTGCCATAATTCTTAAAGACTGCGTGTCCCCAACGTTTTGTACATCACTGCATTGTAACAGCTGCCTATATTAACTTATCCTGCATTGCACACAAACTCTTTTTCTTGCTCTTCTTTTCTTTTGTACTTTTCATACATACACGCTCAAACAGTCAAATCATGTCTAGCCTGGCTGTCAGCCAAAATGACAGCTCACTGTAAGGCATTTTGTTGTTCACCGCCGAACCAAGATGTTTTTCTTTTCTTTTCTTTATTATTTTTTTGGGAAAAACCGACACCAATGCCCGCTGTCTAAAGTAAAACATTTTTGTAGGTTGTGTGTCTGTAAAAATTGAGGGGTCATGGTAGCTGTTCATTTACAATGAAAATGATTACAGGCTTGAACCAAACATGGCAGGAAATAAGCTATTTACCCTCCAAAATATGCTGTGCGGCATAATCAAGGTATAAACTGACTGACAAGCTGAAGTTTCATCCCCAGTGCTGTAGCAGTGTTGTAATGTCCATTGTGTATAGCAGGTAGAAATGACTGGAACTGACACAGGCCTCTCCACCTGCCACTAGCCTTCAGTCAATCTGGAACTTCAGTCTTGATTCATACAGATGCACTTCTCTCCTCCATGTGTGCGCCTCTCTGTGACACTCCTGTGGCCAGACCACAAGTGTTGAATGATTCATTATATGACCTGCTGCTTCTCCATGAGACAAAACTGTTATGGTATGTCACAGAGAGTCACAGAGAGCTCATAATTGCATTACATTGTGTTTGCAGAGAAAGAAAAAACATGTTGAACATCACTTTACAAACTGGTGCTTTGTAATGCACTTTGCTAATATCCACATTTTTTTTCTTTTGGTGGAGGAAGTACAAAATCAAATCTGTGTGGTAGACACATTTAAAGTGAATTCAGAAAGTGGAAAGTGATAACTCTGTGGAGCCCGAGGAAACATGATTTCTAATTTAGGCTCGCTGAGATGGAGATAAAGTGTCTGAAAAGACTTTATTTACCATGAAAACTCTGCATGATAAAACACGTTACCACACATCATCTTTTTTTATTTCTCACCGCTTGCTAGATAGCATATTGGCAGGTGCCTGTTGCTATGGTTACGTCACACATGGACATGGACATATCCTTTCTATTGTGGCCTTGCTTTAGCCATTTGCTGCGTGATGAGGATGTTGTGGTTGAACAAACGGAAAGGGGGAGTGTGAGACGGTGATTGGAAAAATATATGGGGGGTTAATAGAGTAATTAGTGCACATTGGCTCATCATCTAATCCTGCGGAGAAGCTTATGTAAGTGTTCATTTTAAAAGCATAGGATCTTTCATGATAGAGCACTACAGGTTTTTATAATGCATTCTTCCTGTTGTGATGATCAGTAGAAGTGTGAGGCAGGGAGTGGGAGAAGTGACTGTCAGGCAGGGATGCGTGGGCAGTTGGCTTGATTTATGAAAAACGCCCCTTTTGATTGAAAGTTTGAGAGCGACTGAGAGACTGATGCATGTGCTCATCCAGTCATCTTCATTTATTAGCACCTTATTTATCCTCTTAGCATGATACATGGGCGATCAGTATATCCCTGTGAATATTAGTTACGATTATGCTCTCCAAGGCTTGCCAAAGTGCGTGACTGTCACTTTTACATTCAGAAACTCCAATTATAGGCTTTGACTCATAATTTAGTCTAATTTATGAGTTCCAAAGGCTGATTCTCCGCCTGTGATTCCCTCTGTGAAACATTTAAAGCACCAGATGGGGAAATAATGAACTTTTCTAGCAGAAAGCAGCTGACAGAAGCTTATGAAACCAAGTGCTATTGACTGGGATCTCAATTGAGTGGATCATGACATATTAACAGAAAAATGCTTTAAGTTTCAGAGGTCTTTTAATTTAAAAATACTCTAAGGAAAGTCAGCTTCTGATCACCCTCGATGTGCCGTTCTATCGTCCTATCCTTTGACAATAAAAAACACAATTTCCAGACATTACCTTAGGAGCAGAGACACAGTTACGATAACATCACAGTTACCATGGTGTCGTTACGGTTACCAAATGGAGCTAGACAACTGAGCGCCAAGTTAGGCCTGAACGACCGAGGCTGCTGCAAGATTTAATCCTGTCAACATCTTTGAGTGCTAGAGGAGGGAGAAAGAAGGATGGGAAGAAAAAACAGGAAAGATGGTAATGAAAGTAAAAAGTGGACTAAGGGTGACAGAAATAGCAGTGATGAAAACAATGGAGTAATGGAAGAAATGGGAGAGAAAAGTGTTACAAACGGAATAAGGGGAGTGTGAAAGAAGTGGTAAACAGAGGAGAGGAAATTGAAGAAGTAAAGGCACAGGACATGACGGGAAAGGAAGCCGGACAAAACTGTAGATGGGGATAAAGAGGCAAAAATATCAGAAGGATTCAGTGGTGTTAGAGGAATGAGTACAGTGCTTACTTAGCTCTCTGCAGTGCGACTGTCTGACCCCGACTTCTTTTATCCATCCAAGATCAAAGCACAGAAAAGGGGAAGAGATTACACATTACTGTAGAAGGACTTTTTATCTCATTCTGGACACCATAATTATGGTTATCATTAAGATATACTCTCCTCTGTTATTCTAGCCACAGAAGCTCTTATATATATTTATATTATATTTATATATTAAGTCACAGTTGTGCAAACATTGTTAAGAACTTTGCTGTCGTTTGGTTTAAACGTTTTTTTGAGGTTTGAGAGTAAAATTATCCACAGAGACATTTACCAGACACTGTTCCAGTAATTAAAGTAAAGAAATATATGCATGCAAATGCAGGGGTTTTCACAACATTTCACAATATGTTCTTTCATATTTTTATTTATTTGTACATCAGATTTCAAGCACAGAGGCAATTAAAAGGTCTGACAGACACAAAGAGGAAAATAAAGCACTAAGTAAAAGTAAATAAGTAATTATAAGCACAGGAAGAAGGTCCTGCAAAAGTTCAAACCCCAAAGGCTTTGTGTGAAGTATGAGGTGTCATCCGACCACGTCTAAAGAAGGAAGTGTTTATACACGTTCAAAATGGCCACACTCAAAGGCAGAAATCCTGCCATCATAGCCTTCCCTTGGCTGCATCACACCTCCTCCCTGATCTCTTTCCAAGGGCTCTGTGTCTTTAGAATGTCTTTGCAGTGTCAGTGGACAAAAAAATGCAGGTAATGGCGCACAATTTTGGACTATCTCCTCCTCGAAGGCATTCATCCTTCCTTTGCTCTCACTGAAAAGTGAAGGAATGAGGAATGAAAAGTAGAGCTGCCAACTTCCTCACCTCCGCACACTTGGCTAGCTGCTGTGTGAAGATGACATGCTTGTTAGGTCTGTTTCAGCAAGTTCCAAAGAAAATCGTTGAATTTAAGCATACGTTTCCTGGTTTCGGAGCAGACTTGCAGTTCTGAGGTCACCTTTGTTCAATTTTGATTATATCCAAGTGCCAAGCAATTACACTGGACACAATGTTAATGTGACTGTGCCTTAAAGAAATAGTTCAACATTTTGCGCCAATATGCTCATTTGCTTTCTTGCTAATAGGTAGAAGAGAAGATTGATACCACTCTCATATTTGTTTGCTAAATATGAAGCTTAAAGTCAGCAGGTGATTAGCGTAGCTTAGCATAAAGACTGGAGGCAGTGAGAAATAGCTATCCTCACTCTGTCAAAAGCACTCACCTAGAGCTCACTAATCAAGATGTTATATCATGTTTGTTTATCCATACAGAAACCCTTAGTGTAAAAATGGCACGTTTTGGTTTTAGGTATGTTATAATATGTGCTGGACCAGATTGACCTGCGCTTGACCAGGTGCAGAGACTTTCTGTAGTTTTGTCATCCCTGTGAGGTTGCCAGGAGACGGAAGTTACTGCGCCAGGCCAAGAAGTATTCCCTCACATAACCCCCTATAGAACCACAACCTTTTGGTTGTTTTTACACTTCGATTTCTGCACTGATTAAACAAACCTGTGCACAGAGGCAGGCAACCTGTTTCTCCCTGCCTCCTGTCTTAAGCTAAATTTACCATCTCCAGTCTGTATTCATACTCAACTTACAGAATGGGAATGATTTTCTCCCGACTAGGCGTACTTCTTCTTGAAGTGGAGATCATTCCCAGTTACTGCCGCACTGTCGCTGCCCACTGCTACTAAAATGAGTCAAATGCAGATGATTAACCTCCCCATTTAGAGAAATAATGGATAACTTAACTTAATGGACTTCTACAGACATCCAAATAAAAAATAAATCGCCTCGTATTATTGTAAGAAGTATTGTACTGATGCTTTAATGAAAGGCACTTTTTGGTTATTAGAGAGAGAAAGTAATGTGTGAGCGTGTGCGTGTGCGTGTGTGTGTGTGTGTGTGTGTGTGTGTGTGTGTGTGTGTGTGTGTGTAAAGAAATAAAGTGACAGTATGAGGTGTGTGCTCCCTCTCCCTTGCTCTCTATTCTCACTGTGTGTATTTGCCTGCACTTGCGGTTGTGGATCAATACTTGCCAGTCTGCTCCTCTCACAGCACCAGAGGCTGGGTAATGGGCCGTAACAAAGTCTGTGTGTGTCTGTGTCCTCGCTTGTGTGCGTGTGTGTTGTACGTTTAAGTATAGTCCAAGCTGTCAGTGTTCAGCCTTGTCTCAGCTGCATCGTAGGTAGGTGCCTTTCTTCCTCCTAACAAGAGGAACCTTTCATTAGTGGGAACAAGCTTGAGTGATGTCCTTTTTTTCCAGCCTTTCATGCTGCACAGTTGGACCTGTGAAAAGACTCGCAGGAATGTGGTTATCCAGATGGAAATTAATTGCAGGTCTGTAGAGATAGGAGGCCTGCAGGAGCATCAGATTTCACACATTTCACATGTTTTGCCCAATGTTGAGTCTCAGGGTACAACGTTGTGCTCCAAACTATCACTTATCATTTTCTGTCTGATTATAGAAAATTGTACATGTAGCGGTGATAATGGTCTTGGTGGCATCTTACAGCGGGTACCGCTGTGTTCACTGGGAACAAATGTATGTAGCACTGGACCTGATGAAGGTGGAACACATCATAGTGGAGTCTACATGGTCCCTATTCCAGTTATAGCCCATGCAGTCTCAAATAAAAACCGTAATAGCTAGAGCACTCATTATTTTTGCAGCTGACAGCTAAGGCTTCTGTCTTTCGTGTCATCACGTCGTACGCTCGTATCACAAGTTAATGACGTCATTATGTTACGTGCGGGTCAAAACGTGGTGACAATGCGCGGTGGTGCGGTTTAAATTTATGACAGTTTCAATAATTTTATCAGTCATTATGGTTTATTGACTTACAAAGCCTTTTAGCTGCGGTTGTACAGATTTTGGGGATATGAAGCATTTGAAGATACTTCAAGAAATTACATCACAAAAAGCAAAAATACCAATGCTTGAAAAATAGGCAAGATTAGGAGTTTTTGCTTTGATTTATGACTTTATGAGCAGAAGAATTGCTAACACTAACAACAGTGACCTTCAACTCTCCAGTCATGAATTTTCATGAAAACACTGGCCTTAAAAAATCACAAATAATACAGACCACTGCATCCCAAAACTGAAATATATGCACACTCTCCTAACTTAGGGGTGTATATGAATACAATTTGTGCACTGCTACAAGTGCAATTCAAGTTTAACTTTGGGACACTCTGGGATGATTGAACAACCAGGAGTTAGAAGGACGAACCAAGAACAAAAATGTCCTCCTCCAGATGATGACTTTCTAATATTTTATTGAATTAGAAGTACAGGGTTTATCAGAGTACATCAATCAAATGTGACTAATGTCTTTAAATCAAAATGTGTGTGAGAGCTACACAGTTGCATCCTGATAATAAGATTGTGATATTTCCCATCCTAATAGGTAACCAGGCTGACAAACAAGCTAGATTCCAACCATGCAAACACAAACTGATAACATGGATAACTTGTTCTATGGATCAAGACGAGCATTTAATGTTACAGTTTGTTTCCTCTTCAGGCTTGAAAGCTCATAAAGAACATTATTTCTTTCTTCAATATGTGCGTAGATGTCAGAATAGGATATAAGTCACATACACTCACTGCAGCATCCCATTTTACTTTGTTCCCTCCAGCACTGTTAAATTGCAGTCAGAGTCACACTGGATCTCATTGCTGCCATCACTTACGTGCACTACTGGTTTTATTCCCATGTTGCTGCTACAGCCTTGACGTTTGAGGCTGATTACAATTGATTCTGGTGTGTGTTTAAAAGTTTTCCGTTAAGCCAGCTTTTTTGTGTTTCTTTATGTGTCGCAGCCACTGACAGGAAATGATGTATTTGTATTTGAGTGTTTTTGTAAGTCCAGCTGAGTCACTCTGTTTTGAACTGACAACATTTGGTACTGGTAAAAATAACTCTTTTTGAATGCAAGGCAGGATGTATGTGGTGTACTGAAGAAATCTTAGAAATACAAGCAACTAGAAAATACATTGGTTATCAGCATTGTGGCACACAGTTGTGAACGCACAGGAAGCTGAAGCAGATGTACAATAAATCTACTGGGTGTTTGAATTCATCCCAAAACGTGATTAAGACTCGGCTGGGAGGGAAATCTTTCTTGTTAAGCTCATAATTCTCTGTTTTGGTCCAACATGCAGACTGATGCATTTGCAGAGCGTAGACCTTAAATTCTCAATGGTCCAGTCCTAGAAATAGCTGCTCCTTTTAATTAAAAACTAGTTTTCAGCAGTGTCTTAGACACACAGTAGGCTTACTCTGGACTATTTTACAACAGCAGTGAACAGATTGTTTATAAAGGTCATTGAACATGTTCTCTGGCAATGCAGAGCATAGATTTGAACTCAGAATCAAATTTAAGGTGAAGAAGTCACGAATGCAAGAGTCAGCTTCCCGGTACAGTTCAGACCTCCCCTGTCATCTTGGGGATGAACCTGTAGACTGATGTTGGCAGTGTTGCAAATATGAATGTGATTTTTAAGCAGGGACAGGTCTTTACAGTGTTCATCATTATGCTCCCTTTGTCCTGTGGCCAAATTGAAACATCCATATAAGCACACACATACAGATAGATTCAGCTCACGTTCTCTGCTAGAGAATGATTTTTTATATAAAAAGGCAGGTGTGACCTGCTCTCGAAGATGTAATTAACAAGCGTTTGAAATAGCACAGCACCTCCACTGCAGTTTAGTCTGTCGCCCACAAGTGTGTATATGCGGAACGCATGGCCCGAGTTTGCAGGTGGTCTTTTGAGATAGTCATTATCTGTTTGCTGTTTTGACAGGTCTCAAATTCAAAATGTCTCCTCCTGTTTTGTTTAGATTTTAATTTAGCTTCCATTTCCACCACTGTGCCACAAGAAATGTTAAGTTTGGATTATTCCATTCAAACTTAAACTTATCAATAAATGCAGACATAACCATCAGTACCGTGATGAAATATCCTGGGGTTTCATGGCTCAGTATCTCAGGGTGCATCTGTGAGCAATTGTAAGGTGGCCTTTTATAAAAAACAACTCCTTTGGACAAATGTCTTTCCCTGTTCAGAGGCATCAATAACTCCATACCCACAGAGATCAAGTTGGATCATAAATGAGAACACTGTAAACACAAGTTAAGAGTTCAGTTCAAATCTTTATTGTTCCTCAAGAGGAAATTACTTTTTTGACAAGGCAACATAAAATACATAAGAAATAAAACATAAACACAATAAAACCACACACACAAAAGCAAAATAGGGACAATAGAAGACATTAAAAGTACTGGTTCTATACATGCAATACAGAATACGATAAAAGGAAAAGGAAAAACCGCAACAATAAGATTAGGAATAACATCTAATATGTTAGTCTTAAAAGTGTTAACTGCATACAGTATGTCATCAGGATAAACCCGTTGAGATGTATCATCTCGTTTTCAAGGGGGCATATGGGATAGGGAATAGAATTTTCAGAAACCATGTACTTCTGAGAATGTCAGATTCCTTAAATGGATTTGCTAAGTCACGAATGATCACATGCCTTTCGTTAGGTTTTCATGCTGTGCTGTGTATATTAGCATAAAGGCCTATCAGGGGGCAGGCGTTACAAGCGACAAATGCTATGGTATACTACATTTATAACCTATAGCCCACTAGTTGAATGTACCTCTACCTATGAAAGTACTCATATTGAAAGGACAAGACTGGAAATATTCAGTATTTTTCTTACTGTCAACAAATCCCATGAAAAGATCAAAACGAATTGATCCTACTAACAACTGTTGTTTGTGATTGTATTCCTCTGTGCCATGGAACTCCATTTTTGTCCAAAAACTATTGTCAACATCAATAATTACAGTAGTTATTTAGAGCTGATCCCACATACACCATCCTGCTGCCATAAATACTCACTGAAGCACCAAGTCCAAGGCTGAAAAAATCATGTCATACATTTGTGACCCGTTTTTAAAGATTTGCATCTTCAGTAGGCGTGATGGGCCAAGGAACATGTAGTGAGTCAAGAGACCAAAGTTAATCACCTGGGTTGAAGTTCAGTGTATTGGCGTCAATACTTACTACATTTACTGATTGAAGAGCAGCCCTCTCTTCATTTTGCAAAATGCCTCCTGAGCCCTGCCAAATGAGTATCTGAGGCTGAGAGCAGACACCTTTATCATTGTTACCTCCTCCTTGAATCGTCTTTAACGTAATAGCCTCTAATAGCCCAGCAGGGAACACACAATTGAGACAAGATGAAGAGGAGTGAAAGGAATAAATCATAGCTCACATCACTCAGTGTTTCCCTCCTTTTGTTTATAGGCTGACTGGGTGAGTGGAGGGGTTGAGTATGTTGACTGAAAGATAATCAGGGGGAAATTCAATCAGTCTCCATCCAGCAGCAGCAGCAGCAGGTGGTCATGGTGTCGGTCACGCAGAGATAGCATGTCCTCTTGCCTGCTCTGCTCGTCTGTGTGTTTGTGTGTGTGTGTGTGTGTGTGTGTGTGTGTGTGTGTGTGTGTGTGTGTGTGTGTGTGTGTGTGTGTGTGTGTGTAGGCGTATGCACTTCCTTTGTCCTTGCAACCCAATAAGTGTCTGGGTTTCCTGAGTTCAGTGGTGAATGATTACATTAAAGAGGTAGCGAGAGAAAGAGAGGGGGAGAAAAGAAGTGATGCCAACCAGAAGTAGACTGGGAGAGAGGGTGAGAGGGACTGAAGTGAAGAGGGGGACGTGGTTTGGCAGACCTCTGCCATCCCTCCTGTTCCTTACACCACCTCGCCAATGGTGGAATGTATTGTAACGGAAATTTGCTGTTAAACATTACTATTGAACAATTGTATAACCTTGCATCTATACAATCTATTAAGCCACAGTGGAAATTTATAGACATAAGGTGAAACTCAGTGGCCTGGTCAGTCACCCTTTACCGTGACCTTACTATGACTCCTGCTGCAGGTCATAAACCAGCTGCGGATCGTAAACCTCTGGCAGGAACTAATTAAGATAGCACAAATAAGGGGGATGACACAGACCTCCTGGGGTTCACAGACATCCTGACCACCTGTCTAAAACAAAGCACCCTTTCCCTTTAAAAGGCCTTTGACACACACAGTCTGGCTATCAGACACTTACAGACAGCAGTGTGCTCACTCTGTACTTGCTCTGATCCTTTCTGCACAGAAAGCTTCTTAATAAATACCACAAAGACAGTTCTCAGTGTTGAGATTCTTTATTTTCACATTTCTACCACAGTAACTAAGTACATTTACTCGAGTACTGCACTTAAGTACAAATTTGAGGTACGTTTCAGATGTCTATAAGTTGTTAGCAGCTCCACCCAAGACTGATTTCCCTTACAAACTTCTGTGATGGTTTAATTTAAATACCTGTTTTAAGCCCAAAGGGGTAAACTTTACAATATATCACAAAACAGTAAAGATACGAGAAAAGTCCAAAAAATGGAAAAAAAAATATTATGCAGCGGAACTTTTTGTTTTTTCTTCTGTCCCGCCCTGTAATTAATCTCACGACCCCTCAGATTTATCTTGTAACACTTTGCAGGGCCCTGGCCCCTAGGTTGGGAACCACTGGACTAAACTACCTAACTGTTAACCAGCTACAACTGTAAAATCCTGCTTACATACTGAGGCATCAGTATTAACAATTAATATTGTAAGATATGATAATATATCGGGGGACATTTTTCTGCAGAAGTACTTTTACTTTTGATACTTTAAGTGAATTTAGTTAATACTACTTCTGTAGTTTTTTCGTATTTTAAATACAGGACTTTTACTTGAAATGGAGTATTTCTACATTGTTGTACTGTTACTTTTACTTCAGTAAAGGATCTGAATACTTCTTCCACCACTGCTCCATGCACACACACACATATACTAGCACAAAAAGGTTAAATTTCAAAAATGTGTTGTTTCCGAGAGCAAAGTCACAGAAAACAATCACAATCGCTGTAACCTGTTAGGCTCTTGAGGGAAATAGGCTCATGTAGCCTTTTGTGTATGAGTTTTCAATTCTCACACAGAAGGCTAAATGAAGGTTACCCCTCTGGTGAACGCTGGTATCAACTACCTCCTCTGGTGACTGCTCTGGATGTTGTTGTGTTAGACTTCCATTGCATGCTCATATGACCGACATGCCACCTGGTGATAGACTTCCATGTGTCAACAATTGTTCTTGTAGAGAATATTATGTTTATGTCATCCCAGTAGCTAATTTGTCTTTTGCAGTGGTTTGAAATTGCAGTTCGAACTTATCTTTGAGACTGTCCACCCAGGGAAAATGCAACCCTGTCGGACAGTTCCTGTAGACAAGAACGTCAATATTGGACGATTCTGCAAAACCTGGATTACATTCTTGCAAATGTTGTTACATATCATGCTTTCTACATATCTTTGCATGGGAACTATGGTATTTTTAAGGTTGGGGAAGGACTGCGGATATGTCAAATCAATTACGGTTAAGGTATGAGGGTCAGGCAATTTATGCTTATAGGGAACGATCATGGCCATGGTTACAAGGCATTCTGGATTTCTTAACTGGGCACTTTAACCCCAAGAGACCTTGAAGTTATGTCTGTAGAGTCTACTGGATTATTTGTTTTCCATTAACAGTATTTCTTTGAGAAATATTGTAAATGTAGTTCTTGGATGAATATGTTAAGTTCAAACGCAGACTTTGGACTAACCTACAAGAAGTTTTGCAGCAGTATTACAACTTAATGGTGCCTTTACAAGGCCACAAGAGGCCCTTGTCAGTTAAATGTAAACACAGGTTGTTTTAGGCATTTGAACAACCAACAATGTTGTCATTTTTCCAATCTAGTGTCCCAAGGAATTGTCCCTCTGCACCTTACGTCCAATGCCAGTATTCAGTGCCAATGTAGGAAGTAGTATAGTCATATGGGACATTTTAGAAGGCAATGACCAACAACCTTTTTTTTTTTTTTTTTGGTTTAGTTTTGAGGTCCTGTTATTATCATCTTATGTTCAGTTTCCTAACAGCAGAAGCATAATCTCAATGGTTGCATTATGTCTTTAGGGATGTCCAGACATATCAATTCTGTGTTTCTTTATCATTCTCTGTATGCTCGTACATAAGACGATGCCTATATTTTGTGTTGCTTTACCTTGCTTTTTGTGTTTTCTTTATTTTTGCTCATCTAGACCTATGGTTGCACGTTTGCATAATAATCCGCTATAGTACTGTCAGGGTCATTATGTCGGTCTATTCTGTACACTCGTCACGTATTGCATGTCTGTTCGTCCTGGGAGAGGGATCCCTCCTCTGTTGCTCCTTCAGAGGTTTTCGTCTAAGGATAGAGGGTACCGTATGCTGCGCAGATTGTAAAGCCGCCTGAGGCAGATTTGTAATATTGGACTAAGTGGCTTGACTTCTTCAGTAATCTGTGTCTTTACTAATGTTGTCTCATCTAATAGTGTTCCTGGCACTGAGAGCTTGTGAGAGCTGTGGTTTGCTGAGATGTCTAAATCAGGTACTGACCTGTGTGTGTTGTTTCTTGGTGGACGTTTAATTTGAAAAGATAGCCCTCCCTGTTGGGGAAGGTAACGTTTAGGGCTGTTGGTGAGTTTCTGCCCTGCTGTGATCTTCTCCTGGATGTCATCCACAGCCACAGGAGGTCAGCTTGCACTGAGACTTAACCTTCAGCTGTTCCAAGAAAAACCCACTCACCTCAATGATTGTTCAATTACAGATTTTTATATAATTTGTATGTATTGTCTTGTATGTTCTTAGGTGTGTCCTCTAAGACTCTTTCTGTGTGGACTGATCAGGTCTGATGGTCTTAAAAGGTCTGGATATTGCATGGTGTTTCTAGCCCCCTGCGGCACCAGTGACAAAGCCAGACAGCCCGATGACAATGAGCTTAAAGGGCGACTTCACACACACACACGCATGTACACAACACAACACAAAGTAGTGTACACACTAATGTGTTGACAAGGTGGTGACTGTTGTGTTGTTTTGAAGGTCAGTGGTCTGCTGTGCACTGCTGTGTATCGCCCCAGGCTGAGCTGCTTTTCCTTATACACTCGTGTCTGCCGTGATTCTTAATGCTGATGTGTGTTTTCTTCAGCTCCCTTGGCTTTCTTAATGATGCTATACATTATGCATCAGTGCCATTATCCTTTGTAGAAATAAGATCCTTCAGAATGAGCCATTTATATGGTTAAATAGCAACTATAACTGCTTTACATTTTGTTTTATAGGGACCTACGGTAAACATATGCAGATACAGATAATATGTGGGTAACAGAGGGATTTTGTTTGATTGAGGCTACTAACAGAGATCCAGTGATGTACATTTCTATAGTAATATCTGTGGTCATGTTGTGGATTTTTGAGGCCAATACTGATACTGAGTTTTAAACACATAACATTTCCCTAACAATTATTTTTTTTGTTGTGACCAAGATACACTGAACGACACGTTGCTGAACAAACTATGTAATGGAGACACTATTTCTAAATGACCTGTACTGCCACTTCTTGTTACTTAATGGTCAACATATAAACTGATACTGATATACAGTATCAATAACTTAGTATATACAGTATTAACAAACCCTTCCTGAATAGCGGTCTGAATCCTTTGACAAAAATCATCTTGTTTAGATGATGATGAGTGTTAAGTGTTGATAAATGTGTTGACATTGTAATGTACAAATTACGGTAATTATATCAAGGCCTGTGACATCATCAGCCTGAATTATGTTAATGACCAATCAGCTGGCACACTGTTGCTGAATGTAGTACCTCCTCCTGATCATGGATTTAAAAGTAAAGTATACAGTAAACAGGCTTCCTTGATTGTTTGGGGCAGCTTCAATGTTCAGTCATCTTCAATTTGTGCACACAGCCTACTGGCCACTTCAACAATGTCACTTCACCTAAATTAACCTCATTTGTAACTTAACACTCACACATTATTCTTAGTTACATCTTATACATTTACATCTTCATAATAATATGTAAATCTATTTACTCACACTAATAATAATAATAAATCTTTATTTATAGAGCCCTTTTCTAAAACCACATTACAAAGTGCTTCACACAAGACAACAACTTCACAACAAGCAGATCATGAACATTTTCCGAAAGATTAATAACAAATGAAACAAATAAAAACAAATCAAATAAAACCAGCAAAACAGCAGTGGGTAAAAATCAAGACAAATCAGGAAAAGTTCTCCGATAAAGTATGTTTTATTAAGAAAAGATTTAAAAGAGGTAATTGATTCTGCTGACCTGATTTCCTCAGGCAGCTCGTTTCAGAGCTTTGGGGCTCTGACTGCAAACGATCTGTCACCTCTAGTTTTCAGCCATGCTTTGGGAATAGATAAAAGACCTCTGTCCGAGGATCTCCGGCTATGTACTGGCTTGTATGCAACTAGGAGGTCAGATATGTAGGATGGAGAGAGGCCATGGAGAGCCTTAAAAGTCTAAAGTAAAATCTATTCTAAAACATACTGGGAGCCAGTGCAAGGAGGCTAAAACAGGCCTAATGTGGTAACTTCTCTTGGATCTTGTTAAAAGCCTGGCAGCTGAGTTCTGTACAGTCTGGAGTCGATTAATGGATTTTTGGTTGAGGCAGGTGAAGAGGCTGTTGCAATAGTCTAGACATGAGGAGATGAAGGCATGTAAAATAGTCTCTGTGTCATTTAAAGATAAAATGGATCGAGCTGAGCTATATTTCTAAGATGATAAAAACAAGACTGCACAAGTTTTGTTGTGTGCTGCTCAAAGCTTGAGTTACTGTCAAACCAAACGCCAAGATTCTTTGCAACAGGCTTGATGTGTTCCAACAGGGAACCAGCAGATGGCAGGATTTGTTTTGCTATGTTCTGGGGGCCAATTACAACAATCTCTGTTTTGCTGGAGTTAAGCTGCAGAACATTTTGTGACATCCAGTTTTTGACATCACATAGGCAGTCATGTAGTGAGCTCAGCATGCCAGGATCAGTGGCTCTAATGGGCAGGTAGATCTGCATGTCATCGGCATAACAATGGAAGGAAACACTATGTCTATGGATAATATGTCCTAAGGGAAGCATGTACTGAGAAAATAAAATTGGTCCTAAAACTGACCCCTGAGGAACACCATACTTGACAGGAGCAAAAGAAATACTTGTGGTAATTAATGGAGACATAGAACCTCCTGTTTAAGGTGTCTTCATCCTGGAATTGAAGCTCCCGTGTGAGATACACTTTATTGGTAACCTTTGTGATTTGGTGATCATGATGTCTGTGGTTGTTTCTTATTTATACCTCTAATTTCTTTTATGTGGTTGAACCATTGCTAGTAAAGCCTAATTTCACAAGGGAGCTTTAATTCCAGAGCAGAGATACCCTTTCATTTTATACTACAAACCTAAAATATCCCCAGTTCCTTCAGTTTCCTGTTATCTCTCAGTGCCAAACACTTCCATCAGATATACCAACGTGAATACCATAACAATCTAATCATGTGCGGCATGTTAGATCCGATTACTATGAAATGGTACAAATGATACATGATACACACCTCTCAAATATGTCATGTACATGATATAGATCTCTCTCTGCTTTGATAATTCTTTCTGAAGTGCTAGGAGGTATAAAACATACTACAGCACATTGCTGTATGTAAATCTTTACAGTGGTGTTCCTGTGTCCATATCTCAGAGATGACCTCAAGTTGGCATAAGCTAAGTTTAATGCATGGGAACTGAGCAAAACAATAATATAGAGTGCAATTTATACCAACATCCTATTTATCTCTTTTCATTAGCAATGCTTTGCAATTTAATCCCTCTCTGTTTTATGGGCCTGGGAGTGAGTCATTAAGTGAAGCAATCTGGACTTATTAGCCTGTTAATCTTTCTAATTAATTTGACTCTTGGGTAAACAGCTGTATATAGACAGTCTCTTCGGGAACAATCTTGGAGTGGCTGCAAACACACTGATACATGCAGAGTGCACACTTCAACTCACATGGCTGCACATCTGCAAGCGCACACACTCGCTTGCACACAAAAACTTGCAGAGACACAAACACTGTGTGTGTGCTCTCAATACAAATCCTTACACAACGAACCTGAAAAAATGCCTGGCTGAGGACGGTGAATAGAACCAGACAGACAACTCCACAGCTGTAATGATTCTAATATTTTATATTCTCTAGGGATGGCAATGTCGGTTTGTTGTTCGGTCCAGACTGAAATATCTCTATTTTACTCTCTATCACTATTGAATGGATTGCTCTAAAATTTTGTACAGACATTCAAAGTCCCCAGAGGAGGAATGGTGACCTCCTGACTTTTCCCCTAACATTGTCTTCTAACATGTTTGTTTGACATTTTTGTTTGTTATTGAAATATTGCGACAACTATTGGATGGATTGCTGTGACATTTGGTACAAACATTCATGGTCCCCTAACTTTGATCCCCTGACTTTTCATCTAACACCATCATCAGGTTTCTGACCAATTATGATGACAATGGGCACGTGAGCATCATAACTGGACCACAGAGCAATGGAAGAAGGTGGCTTGGTCTGATGAGTCACGTTTTCTTTTACATCATGTGGATGGCCGGGTGNGTGTGCGTCGCTTACCTGGGGAAGACATGGCACCAGGATGCACTATGGGAAGAAGGCAAGCTGGCGGAGGCAGTGTGATGCTTTGGGCAATGTTCTGCTGGGAAACCTTGGGTCCTGCCATTCATGTGGATGTTACTTTGACACGTAGCACCTACCTAAACATTGTTGCAGACCAAGTACACCCCTTCAAGGAAACGGTATTCCCTAATGGCAGTGGCCTCTTTCAGCAGGATAATGCGCCCTGCCACGCTGCAAAAATGGTTTGAGGAACACGACAATGAGTTCAAGGTGTTGACTTGGCCTCCAAATTCCCCAGATCTCAATCCAATCGAGCATCTGTGGGATGTGCTGGACAAACAAGTCCGATCCATGGAGGCCCCACCTCGCAACTTACAGGACTTAAAGGATCTGCTGCTAACGTCTTGGTGCCAGATACCACAGCACACCTTCAGAGGTCTAGTGGAGTCCATGCCTCNCAGAACTGGACCGCGGAGCAATGGAAGAAGGTGGCCTGGTCTGATGAATCACGTTTTCTTTTACATCATGTGGATGGCCGGGTGCGTCTTGGTGCCAGACACCACAGCACACCTTCAGAGGTCTGGTGGAGTCCATGCCTCGACGAGTCAGGGCTGTTTTGACGGCAAAAGGGGGACCTACACAATATTAGGCAGGTGGTCATAATGTTATGGCTGATCGGTGTAGATTNTGGGCACGTGAGCATCATAACTGGACCACAGAGCAATGGAAGAAGGTGGCTTGGTCTGATGAGTCACGTTTTCTTTTACATCATGTGGATGGCCGGGTGTGTGTGCGTCGCTTACCTGGGGAAGACATGGCACCAGGATGCACTATGGGAAGAAGGCAAGCTGGCGGAGGCAGTGTGATGCTTTGGGCAATGTTCTGCTGGGAAACCTTGGGTCCTGCCATTCATGTGGATGTTACTTTGACACGTAGCACCTACCTAAACATTGTTGCAGACCAAGTACACCCCTTCATAGAAACGGTATTCCCTAATGGCAGTGGCCGCTTTCAGCAGGATAATGTGCCCTGGCACACTGCAAAAATGGTTCAGGAATGGTTTGAGGAACACGACAACAAGTTCAAGGATTTGACTTGGCCTCCAAATTCCCCAGATCTCAATCCAATCGAGCATCTGTGGGATGTGCTGGACAAACAAGTCCGATCCATGGAGGCCCCACCTCGCAACTTACAGGACTTAAAGGATCAGCTGCTAACGTCTTGGTGCCAGATACCACAGCACACCTTCAGAGGTGTAGTGGAGTCCATGCCTCGACGAGTCAGGGCTGTTTTGGAGGCAAAAGGGGGACCTACACAATATTAGGCAGGTGGTCATAATGTTATGGCTGATCGGTGTGTGTATGTGTGTGGATGTAAGATGTTGAGATATTGATCTGCATGTATTAGTGCTGATCCTGAGATTAACAAGTAATTATTGGAGTAAGAATGGAATGCAGATGGAGACTGAATGACGAGACACCTACAGGGTCCTAACTCATTAAAGTGTGTGATGTCATCATTATTGCATAATTGCGTAAAATTAATTTTTAAAGAATGGCAATGACAATTTCATGGGCTCAAGAAATAACAAGAGGAAGTAAAAAGAGAAAGAAAAAGAGGAATAAGAGGAAGTGGCAGCTCTAATAAATGTGATGAATTACTGTTTTGCAACTGTGGATGGAGTCATTAAATTTGCAATAAACAAGCAGTTTAATTATATCCATCATTCGTGGATGGAAGTGAGGATGTGAGTAGAGAAATATGTAAATGGACATGAAAACATAAGCCCAGATGCCCAGACTATCAGATCAGGTGTCAGTGAAGGCAGGTGAAGGTAATAGCAAGTCAAGTCAGTATATTTTCTTCTATGCAGGGGCATGTAGGACATGTCTGCACCCTAATGGAACACCTCCATGCTTCATTTTTTCTCTAGTGTCACACTAGTGCAGCAAGACTGCCCTTCAGTTTAGCTCAAGTGCCCTTCTGCTGTGACCTTTGGGTGAAAATGAAGCACAATTCTCCCTGTTCACGGCACGCCCCTGCTTCTGTCATCTTGACATGTTTGCACTGACTCCCAATTTCCTGCCTGATCTCGCAAAGAAAAGGTATCTCCAACATACATTTGTGCTTTTCCTCTCACACTGCCAGGGTACAATGCACCTGGAGAGAGGCAGAAATGAGGCTGAAAAACCTACATAGGTGTGCGTGCATATGCGCAAATGAAACAGAGAGAACAGAAGGAGTGTGATGCAGAAATGTGTGTGAAACTGTGCCTGTGAGTTCTCCTTACAACTCTCTAAGGATTACACAAGATAATCCTGCATCTGAAAGCAACCGCGATAACACAATGGTTCCACAAGATTGTGCAGCCGTTTGATGGAAGTGATAGAAAAATCCCACGTCTGCGGAGCCACAGGTGGTCCCACATGGGGCTGGATCTGCATGTTTTCCAGTACAACGCATTGTGTAATCCTGCAAGATGCCTATGCCCCTAATGAAAAAGACGAGGGATAATGGAATAGTAATGGATCCTGGCTGTTTGTCTGAGCATGTTTCTGGTCTCATGTATAGCCCTCACCTCGGTGATGGATACACAGAGACACCCAACACATGGGAGTAAACCTGTGTGATATTACAGGAGTGATGATGACTATATTGGAATATCTGCAGCTGTTTTCTTTAAGTTATGCACACAACATATTTCATTTCCTTTAGGAATATATATATATAATAAACTATATTTATATAGCACCTTTCAAAACAAAGTTACAAAGTGCTTCACAAATAATACAGCATAATACACCATAACAGAAGAAACTCCAAAAAAAAAGGAGAAAGAAATAAGAGAGACAAAATAACAAAACAAAAACAAAACAACAGTTAACGCAAAAAAGCAAGTTCATAGAAATGTGTTTTCAATAGTGATTTAAAAGAAGTCACTGTGGTTGCAGATGGAGATGGATTTCAACAGGAAGACTGTTCCAGAGTTTTGGGGCCCTGACAGAAAAAGCACAGTCTCGTTTCGTTTTAAGTCTTGATCGTGGGACTTTGGCAAAGTTTTGTTATGAGATCTGAGGTTGCATGCAGGTAAATAGGGGGATAACCATTCACCGATGTATGCTGTGGCTAGACTATGTAGTCTAAATGAGAGATTTCTGTTCTGTAAAAACAACTGACTATATCAGTCACAAAATAAATTGTCAGTTACAGTGCACAACATATTGAAAACCTTGACTGTAAAAAAAAGAAAATATATTGAAATAAAAATACTAATCACAAATATAATATTTAAAGCTGCTATGATCAACATTTTTACATTAACAATTAACACTGACTTCTTGTATGTGAAAGAGGTTGCTGATAGTGACAAACCCACAGAAAATTCTCATCAGATTTTGCAGTTTCCCTCAGCTCTACAAAGCGTTTTAGCTTCTTTTTTTTCTTTTCAGCTCCTTGCTTTGTAGATGCTTTCCATACTATAAGAGTCTGTACATCAACCCTTTTCTTTCTGTATTTCATCCTTTCAGTCCTTTCTTTCACTCTCTCGCCTCTTTATCTTAGTGACTTTCTGTCTGGCTCTGCCTCCTCTTCTCTCCTGCATCTCTGCAAGGTCAGTTCACCCAATTACCTTCCTTGTTCAGGAGAGGCAAAATGTCCTTCTCCCCTCTTCAGATGATGAAGTGAGGAGATCAATAGCACTCCTGGTCCAAAGTTAGAATGTGACTTGGCTAATTAAGACTGAGCCACCCTCCTGACAACAACCGACTTGCCAACAACGCACTCATTCAGCTTAGGTTTCATTGTCACAGTGGACAGCATGTGAAGTGCTTCATCCCAAAATGAGATATCCTCCATTTAAAAAGAGAAATTACACCTACGCCTGCGTATTGACTCCTGACATGAAAGTGAAGCACCTAGTGTTGCATTTCTGGTGGATTTCAGGTAACAAAATTCTTACAAAGCTGATATATAGCATTTTGAATGAAACCAATTTTATTTGAATATCGTTATGCTCCATAGAATAAAATCAGTCAGTACAGTAGAAGCAAAAAGATACAGAAGATAATGAGTTTGTTCACTGAGCTGTTTTTACTGCATCATGTTATGTTTTATTAAATTGTATAAGAAGGCTACAGCAGAGAAAATTGCAGTTAGTGTTACAGTATGTAAATATGTGGGTAAAATATGAACCCCATAGCAACCTAACTACATATTACTTTGATTATTACCAGAAAGGTGATTTTCCTGTTAGTATAAACTTCAACAAGAGCTTTACACCCAACTACACGATACTGTAATTTGAATTGCTTTAAATTCTGCTCTGTTTTTCCAAATCTGTCTATATTTCTGTTATTTATGCTTCCCCTTTAAAAAAAAAAAGTGGCCATTGAATTAACAGCAACAGTGATGTTTCTGCTTGATGTAACTTCACAAAAACAAAGTCATTAGTTCCATTAGGTCTGTATCACTCTGCTTCACTGCACGCTGGTTTGACTTCCACACAAGCCCAATTAAACCACCAACCTGTCATTCAGCTCTGTCTATCTGTTTCTTATAGTTTCATATCTCAACTTGTACCACAAGATAAATGAATGAATTTGCCGTCATAAAATTACACTCATGAATTCACAACAATGGATGCATGCAAGGACTCAGACACATGCACATGCACAAACACACACATACACATTTTCGTTAAATTACAAAATGCGTACGTTACATACGTAAGAATGTGATATAAATAAGTATGCAGCGTACAAATGGTACACATATATCATATACTGGGTGTGTGCATGTTTGTGTGTTTTTGGCAAGAAGGAGTGTATGTGTGTGTACATGTTTGAACATGAAAGAGGTACAGGAAATGAGTAACCGTTGATTAAAAAGCTCTGAAGCGAAACCCTGTTATCTTGACTAATAACAATACAATTAGCCTGCTTTGGATGGGAAGCTATAAGTGATGCTGGACACACACACACACTTTCCACACATAAACTGGTAGTTAAAAAACAATGTGTCTGAAGCATAAATGTATTTTAATACATGCACCATACATTTACATAGGGTGTTAAGTGAGCTGAGTGTGATATATTCTGTACATCATCCCTTTTCCATTAGCATGATTTCATTCTAGTGGTCGTGGTGGTGGCCTTGTGAGTGTTTTAGGAACCGTCACAAATGCCATCAGTTACCATGTAACAAATTTTCTTCTTTTTAAACTAGATGGTCTTATTTGCTTTAATTTGTCGCCCTCCAAAATCTATCATCAGCTTTTTAGTAGAACTCCCTGAACTGATAAGTATGATAGAGTCATTCTCTGTGGTGATCTTAATTTTCATGTTGATGACTCCTCAAACATCCATGCTGCTGATTTTTTAAACATCACTACATCTTTTAACCTTAAACAGTACGTTTGTGGACAAACGCATAACCGTGGCCAAACCTGGGACTTTGTTTTTACCCTGGCTGTGACAGTTCCTGCCGTGGAATTAAAAGACATGAGTGTATCTGACCATAAATGCATAGTTTTTACCTGCGAAATAGATAGCATTAACACTGTCCAACCCCACTCTACATGCTCTCG
>LKNJ01000808.1:0-125955 GCA_002120245.1 Maccullochella peelii
TGGACAGAAATATGCGTCCCGAGCCGCTACCTTGGACAGAGAGCGGACTCTGCTCTGTCATTAGTCATTGTTTAAACTGTGTGTCGGCCCACTGGGAAAGTGCCTGGTCTGCCTGATGGCCAGTCCAGCCCTGGTTGCACACATAAAACATCATTAGACGTTGATTCGGTTCTGTTACTACCTCCACTGCTGGCTTAACGGCGGAGCAACAACATTCTGTGCCTTGAACAGGCTGTATAAAAGAGGCTATGGTGACACCTGCACCATCTCTGCCTGCCTCTCTGTCTAAATGTGTGTTTGTTCTTTGGATTCCTGCTCTTTATTTGTCACCACTCCACCAGGTGCTATCTGCTTCCTTTTCCCAACCTATCATTTTTAGCCTGTTTCTGAAATGTTATTTTTAACACTTTAAAATAATAATAAAAATAATATTTTGTGTTAGTAAAAAAAGTTGAAACAACACATCTGTTGTAAGACTAACAGGTGCACTCAACACATGAGCAAAATCCATTTAAACAGCTCATATATGACAGTTATGGCAGTCATTTGATATTGTTTGCAGTGACTTCTACTTGACTCTTGGTCAGATGATTGCTAAAATAAGCACAGCTCAACCCCATATTATGCTAGAGACGCAAACTGAATACAGAGTAAGATTCAGATAGATAACAAGATTGAGACTCACATTGAGAAAGGGTAAGCAGCAGAGGAAAACAAACTCAGACAGGCAGAGAAACTGACATGAGACAGCAAATTTCAAAATATGACCCCAGTATTTTTTTTTCTTTGGAAGTCCTCATCCCCTTCTTCTGATATTCACCAACAGTGGTTGATATTTTCTTCATTTTATCTCTTTAACTCTGGATTGTTCTCCTCTTTAGTCATGGCAAAATAACCTCATTTCACTAAAAGGAAAGCATAAGATTAATTTCCCTTCCATAAATAGAAATACTTAAATACTTAAATGCCAAGTAATGAACTAAATATTGTTCATGCTGAACATGCAGAATTTACAACCATACATAGACATACGATTAACAATTACACTGAACCCCATTCACCTGCTTGTTCTCTCTTCTTATCATTATTATTTATTTATTTATTTTTATTAACTAGTTTGTACTCTAACTGCTTTGTATCTATCTATCTTTGGTTAAGTTTTATTCTATTATGTTTTATTCATCCCTTCATCTCAATCATTTCAGAAAGATGGGATCACCTCGGACTGGATCCTGGTGACTGGAGGGGCTTGGGGGACGGGACTAGTTTGGGACAGCTTGGAGTCAGAGGACCTGATCCCTGCTAAGCCCCTCTCCAAATAGAAAGCTGCTCTTCAGACCCAGTTGAACAGACCCCTCCTGTAGGGGTGGGGGCTATTCTAAAGGGGATCTGACCTGCAAGAGGCCAGCCACCTCCAACATGTCTGGTGGCGACCCAAAGCAGGCGAGAGCAAAGAAAGCCAGAGAGAGGAAAATAACTAAAATAAATGAATAAATAATAATAATAATAATAATAAATAGTAAAACATATAAAACAGAACAAAATGAATAAATACATAAAATTCTGCCCTGACCCAGCTATCCTGACCTAACCCAACGGAGATCCACCCCGGCGTCTCTTTGTCCTTGGGGTCCAACCAGAGATGCCCTCCAAAAGCATTGTAGCATTTTTTTTTCTTTTCTTTCTTTCTTCTTTTGGTAAATATTATCTCCCCTTTTTGCTCTCTCACCCCTCTATGTCTTTTACATAGAAAACCCACCCACACGTACACACACACACACACTCACCTACACACATGCGTACTGCAATAAAATAATCAAAGGCAACATTATGCCCCTTTTTTCTCTCCTCTTTTGTTGCTGTTGTTGTTGTTGTTGCTGCTGTTTTTGCTTTTTGCTTCTTTTTTTTTTCTTCTCTTTTGTCTCAGTTTGTTTCAGTCTACTTCACCAAATTGTCTTGTGCTGTGTCATATGTGTTTTCATGTTGGTCACTTGTATTCCACGATAAACACATTTTAAAAAAAGAAAGAAAACTGCTACTCTACTTACAGAAACGCTCGATGCAATACACACAGAACTAAATTCTGGCTGCAATTGTTGGAAGTGGCAGAGGTGGAGGAGAGCAGGCTGCTGTCAGCTGGGGTTTAAATGGAATCATGTCATGTGCTTTTCCAATCCAGAGGCAGCAATCCCTTCAAATGGACCAATGGGGCACCACCTGTTGCTCATCACTGTTACACACACATGCACACACTTTACTGTAAGCAAAAGGGGAAGAGAGAGAGATCTAATATGACCCAGGGCAAAGTAAAATGAGTTCATGAAGACTTTTACTCACTAAAATATGCAGACATGTACATGGACTTGCTGAAATATAAAGGAGAAATATACAGTATTCAATTTGATTTATGCCAGTAAAGTGAATATCATAACAAGTTGTAGAGCACAGAGTGAAAACAGCACACAGTGAAAAACTGTTGAAAAAATGTTTACAATTTGACCACGAATTAGACGGTGATTTGGCCAAATTTGGTTTCATGAGGTGCCACGTTCTAACACAGAGACTAAAATGTGCCTTTTTCCTGGGACAAAGAGACAGAGTGTCCCATCAACAAGGCTCTCATATCACAGTGACTTTCTCATGTGTCCATTCATAGCTGAAAATGTTTGGGCATACAGTCAAAAATGGAATTTAACAGTTGTGTTCATAAAATGTGTCAGTCACAGCCACATAACTGAAGATGCCTAGCTTGCCCTGAAAAAATTTATGGTTTGTCTGGCTGACATGGTGAGCCTAGAAATAAGGGAAAATGTGAAAAAATAGCTCTGCGTTTAATTTGGTTAATACCAAATAAAAAGCTCTTCTAACCTTGGTCGTATGTGGGCTTCTTTCAATTGTACTATACTAATTCTCTGGACTTACTTTACAAAGAAACATTAAAAAAAGAGGTGAACAAATCCCACCGTCTTGTCAGATGTCAATGACCTGCTCTCAGTGAATTGTTAACAGTTAATTTTACATTCTGTCATCAAATTCACTGAAACCTCAATGGATAGGGAGTCTTCATTCAGAGTAGTCAGAGCAGGGGCCAGAAAGTGAGTCTTAAAACCAAAAATCCACAAATATTTAAGTTTATTCTAAAAAAACTTTAATCTAATAAAAAGTGTAGGTATTGTAGCTCAAGGTAGCTTTGTGTCCATGAAATCCTGTAAATGAAAAGAAATGCTAACTCAGTTCAATGATTTCCTGTGGAGGAAGTCCTTTATTTTCTCTATTAGAAAAGAAGATGTATAGATCCTTTATCCTTCTTTTGTGGCAGCTGTCATGAAATACTACCAGCAGGATATTCAGAGAGTTGCCAAAGTGATCAAATTTAAATTCCATATCCAGTAGCTCGAGTCCCAAAATCAAATTTGTTAAAAGTGAGTTCATGTTTCTCTAAAGGTATTTTGTATCACAGATTAGCTAGGTATTCCACCTAGGTCTCTGGGGATTCTGCCACATATGCAAATGATCCATTTTAGCCTGGAAGGGATACGCTTTATGGTAATAATAGAATATTCACACATGCACACACACACTCAGTGATTTGCATTACAGAAAAGTAATGGGGATTTCAAACAGATGAGTAGATGAAATTATTCAAGTTTATTTTTGGCCTGAAACCAAGAAAATATAGAACGGCCATGAAGCTTTCTTTTTTTTTCTTCACTCTTTCTCCCTCTTTACTTACTCTTTATCTCTCAATAAGAAACACACCAGTTGTCTTTTAATATTGACATCAGCCAAAAGGTGCAAGCATTCTGATTTAATCAGTGTCAGTCAGTAAAGCTGGTGACGAGCAACACTTTCACTGTATCAAATAACAGCTCAACCACATCCATATCCAAGGAGATGGGCAACAAGTTACACTCTACCCACACCTATAAGAGGTGTGTGTGTGTGTGTGTGTGTGTGTGTGTGTGTGTGTTTTCAGCCGAATATTCCTAAGAATTCTGCCCATATTGGACAATTCCATACCTCACTATTTCTGTCCGATGTCATTGTTCAATGCCAATGCAATCCAGACAGTGTGGTGCCCTTTATATAGTGAGGTGGTGGTGGGCTCGTGTGTAGAAAATTGGAGTCAGAGTTCGTTCCCTGTCACTGACCTTTTTGTGTGTTTCCTAAACCTCAACCTTTTCCTAAAACTCAACCTTTCAATTGCCTTACTATAACCATACCTTAACATTAGCCAAGTGTTGAACATTAGTTGCTCAGCCTTAAACATACCTTAATCATGGTTTATGTGACGACAATCTTTCCCCAACCCCAATATTATACTTGCAATGGGCAGATATTGTAGAAATAAAGAATTTTTAAAATGTTGGCGTTGAACTTTTTTTCACTGAATGTAATCTGTGGTTTTGCAGAATTGGCCAATATCAAGTTTTTTTTTCGTTTTTTTTCACGTTCAGAGCGAGGACATTTTTGCTCATTCAAGACAGTCTGGCCAGTTCTCATTTCTTCCTCTCGTTTATTTTAGTGTTAAGTGGTAAATGCATGGGACATATTTTTATTTTATTTATTTGTTTGTTTTTTTACCAAGTTAATCATGACTGCTGTCCACAAGTTTAAGCCTACAGAAGGGTCAGGACAGGAAAACCAAGCTGTTTGGAGTGGATGGGAGTCATTTCATAGTGATCTGTTTCAGCATGATGTGTAAATAGTTGGTTTGAGATAGGACTAATACATCTAAAATGGACGGAATTTTGGCAAATTTAAATGCCAGTTTAAGGGCATTAAAGTAATGAAATTTGACACATTGGTGCACCATTTGTGCTATCACTTGTTCCAAAGGAACCAATAATACAATTATTCATTCACTAATACCACGTGTCTTGATCAAATCACCTGCAGCCTTCCACTGTGGCTTTTAAACAGAGTGGCTATATATTCTTTTTAAAGACTTTTATCAATTCATTTTCTATTTTGCAGTAGTTTCATGGAGACGCAACATGCAGTGGGGAACGAGAAACTAAAGTGGCCACATATGTACTTGAACCGCCAGTGAAGATGATGATGGTGATGGTGGTCAACAGGAAACATTTGTCTTATTGCCCAACCATGGTAGAAATGGCTGTTTGTGCAATTTGGAGCCAGATCAGTAGACCTGCAACTGAGATAATCCAAGCGGAAGCCTAAACATTATCACTCAAGCCTTTAAAAGCATTGTCTGTCATGTTTAGACCCCTCAGGATGTTTCGGTAGAAACTCTGTATTACTCAGTAGGACAGTAGGACATCAGCAAAAACTACAGCAAGTGGGACAGTTCAAGTGAGCCATAATTTTTCATCTTCTTTTTAGGGGAATTTTCCCCCATTTTACTTTTAACCTGAGAAAGTGACGGACTGTAGCACTGACTGGTTAGACTGGACAAGACTGCTACTTGCTTGAATTGAAGAGGGCCACAGCTGAACTGAAATCAGTGTCAGCTTTTTTAGAATTTTAGTTTCAAAGTTGATTACAAATTTTCAGCTCAGGAGACAATGTTGAATTCATTGGGTTTTTGTCTTTAAAATGTTTTCTACTGATGTTCATTTTCTTATTTATAATATTAAGCTTGTTAGTGTGTTAAGAACACACTAATAGAGCATCCTGTGCTCATTTTATTTATTTATTTTATCACTCTCACCACCGCCAGGCTTGGCTTCTAGGTAGGTATCCGACTCCAGCTACGCTCTGGCGCCTTTGTCTTGCTCTGCCTCTTTATGTATTCTGTTCTCTAATTTTCAGTATCCTCTTTCTCAGTGATGAACCTTTCTGTAATACTGTAATTTTGGCCCATTTTGTTCATTGTGTGTGCTGTACTCCAGTTACCTCCATCAGATGATGGTAATACTGTGTAGCATCTGTGTCTCTCTTTCTAACACAGTTTACAGGATTCCGTAATCTTCTCACAATATCCCATTTGTGAATCAGGTGCTTATTTCAGTGATATGGAGAGATAGTGGACAGTAATAGTGAGCCCTCAGTCCTCTCCAACAGGTGTCAACTTGTTCGGTCAAGCAATCAGCTGTCAGTTAGAGAAATCCTGCCAACATTTTTCAGGCACTTTAATGCCATTATCGTGACATTACCCATTACCCATATACATTCTGACTGGCATCTATAGATACAGTAAAACTGAACTGCTCCCCATGTGTTAAAGAAGTTACATTTTGTTTTTGTTGTTAATTCACAACATGATTTAATGTTACATTTTTTTATTTCACAATGGAAAAGTGTACAGGCTAAGCCATCGCCTCATCTTCCATTTCACTCCCCTTCCCTCCCTCCTCTCTCAAGCATTTTATCCCTCTTTTTCCTCCCTCGGTTGCAGTCTGTTCGTGTTGATTACAGCGCCCCCTCCTCTCTACCATCATAGATGTTCATACATAAAAGCTGTGTTAGCAGGATGTAGGGAAACATGCATGCCACAAATGTATCTCTTGACACATTGAGACACACTGACACAGAAAGGCACACATGCACACACTGTACAATTGGTCCTTTGTGTTGTGGCCAGTTGAAAGCTGCTACCTGAACAGGAAGGAGGAGGTGGGCTGATGACAGGCCAAAAAGAGGGAACAAAATAGTAAGCTGGGCTGAGGAGTGAAACTGATGGAGAAATTTTATATAAAAAAAAAATAAAAACCTGAAAATCTATCCAATATCATCTGAAGTGTCTGGGAGGGGAAAAGACAAAGATGAGAGAATAGCGGGAAAGCAGAGATGGAAGATCGGGGACAAAGAAGAGAATGAAGGATTGAGAAGAGGCTGGCGACTGGGGAATCAATGGACTCATTGTTAACAAGAGTTGACCTTCCCTCCCTCCCCGCCTACACTAGACCTTCACCCCTCCCGCAATCCCTCACTCCAACTGCTCAGGGTATCTGTTTATGTGTTAGGTACTGTATCCACCAGCCACCTCGGATTTCAGCTAATAGCGCTAAACAGATGCTAGTGGGAAGTACTGCCCTTAGGCATACTGAGTTCACTTTTTCAAAGTTCTCAATAAAAAACTCATCACTGAAACACAGTTGGACCACAATGGTCACCTTTATTCTGCCAGTGTTATTGTAAATGCTCTTGAGGGTTATCTGTATTTAGTAATGCTTTTCTTAATACCCCCAATATTTGCCAAAAAATGCTGTTTTTCTACTTACACAACGGGAGCACCTTTAGTCAAGTTTCCATCCAAATGTAGAGCAAGTTTTAACAAAATGTCCAGAAAATTGGCCAAAGAAATGCAAATTAAATGCAATACTGTGTGGAAATATGGCATTTCTGTTCATTTCATGTATCAGTTGTAGGGACGTTACATTCTCCTCATTGCTCGACACAGAGCTGATGTTTTTGTTTGCTGCCATCTTTAGTCTCTTCAGTGGAGAAGAAGCGTTAGTGGATGTTTAAGTCACATACTTAATGTAAGTTATGATTTAGTCGCTAAGTCAGTACACCAAACTTTTTCCAAAGTTTTTTGCAATATTTTAAAATTTGGCCAGTTCCATTTCTTTGATGAAAATTGGAAATGTGCATAACAACAGGTGGATGGAAATGCAGTTTGTAATTATATGATATCCGTAAACATAATAACAGCCCAATAGTTGCTTTTCTGTGGTTTGCAGTATCAGTTAAACAATAGACATCTCTATATTAGTTTCTCATTTTTACTTTGCTCTAAAAAAAATATGTTTCAATAGAATAAAATCATAGATAAAATCATTAGCTGATAAATATTTGCA
Source organism: Maccullochella peelii (assembly GCA_002120245.1). Taxonomy (NCBI): domain Eukaryota; kingdom Metazoa; phylum Chordata; class Actinopteri; order Centrarchiformes; family Percichthyidae; genus Maccullochella; species Maccullochella peelii. The sequence continues at coordinate 7,767 of LKNJ01000808.1, forward strand.
CCATACTCTTACTTAAGTTTTAGATAAAAAGAAAGCAGAAATTCCAATGCCAATTTACATTTCACATATGTATGCATTGATAAAGATGTAGATGCACCAATGTTAAATGAATGTACAAGAAGCAGTGGTGTTAAAAAAAGACTATAATATTAGCCATGTTTGCATTTCTAAGTCTTTATTTAATTTGTATTGACTAAGCAGTGTTTGATGTTGTTGTTGTTTTTTTAATATCTTATTCTTTTTTTATTTGTCTTATTTTGTCTTCTTTCCATTTAAAGCCTAAATGTGTTGGGTTTTAAGAATTCTGCCTGTGGCGACTCCCTTGTGGTAGTACCAAAAGAAGACAGTCACAGACAGCACAGTTTAGGTCCCTAAACAATTTAATTCCCAACCTTTTTTTTTGACTGCTGTATTTATTATTTCAAAACGTCAGGCAGCTGTCTCCATTCAGAAATTGCCATTTCATTTTGTCTTTGTAGCACTAAGGTTTTTAAATTGGTCTTAAATCCAATTGCAGGTACCAGAGCAATACAGAAAGTCTTGAATGTGAACTTTAGAAACCTTTAGAAGCTATTATTGACCTGGGAACACTGGCCAACAGCCATCAGTCTGTGTTGGTTTGTCCTTGAACTAGACACGGAACCCCTAACCTCTTCCAGGGGTGTTGCTTCTGGCTGGCCCCGTTTTAACCCTGACCCCCCACTCACCAATACATAGTGTTGTTTCTGTAGCAAAAAAAGAGGATGGTGAAATCACTCCTACCTTGCCAAGGCACCCCCTCCTCCTCACACTTTTGCTCACAGTTGAGTCTTTTTAACTCTTTCTCTACATCTCCCCTTTGCTCACTACCTCTATATCTTGTTGCTTTCTGGTCGTCTGTGCTTGCTTATCCACCTGTCACTTCTCTGTCCATTTATTCACTTAAAATCAAAGAGTGTGTTTTTCTCTCCTGGACAACTCCATCCCTGCAATTGTCTCTCTTTTTCTCATCCCTCTCTCTTTTTTAATCTGAGAGAGGAGAGGGAGATTAGGTGGGAGAAAGGGAGAGGTAGGAAATGGAGAGAGAGAGAGAGAGAGAGATTATCCCTGCAGATAACATGGGACAGAGAGAGAGGTAAATGAAAAGACAGATAGGATAGAGAGTATTACATGAACAGGAAGGAATGAGACAAGCAGCAGAGTAAAAGATGGAACAGGGAGGATGAAATGGAGAGGGAGAGGTAAGGGAGTGATGGGAATGTTCAAAGGTCATAACTTTTGATTTAGCATATTATGTCTTGTTTACTGCATTTGATAGTAAAGTCTGCTCAAGCTGCTCTGTAGCTGACTCTCTTTTGAGAGGCCATGTGGTGAGTATACGTGCTAAGTTCAGCTTGTGATGTGCACGTCATGAATGGCTTTTCATATGGACAGAGCGGCATATTAAAAGGCATTGTTTACTTTGATGATGTATTGAAGATTTGTTGGTTCACATAAACGGCAGTAAGAGCCTGTAGCCTGCAGCTCTTCATCTAACCAGCTCACTGTGGCTGTTTCTACTTTGACTATTATACTTCAAACTGATCTGCTGACTAAAAGCTCTGAAAATGTCACTATTTAGTTGTGAAGAACAATTAAATTCATGCCATTAACATTCACAATGGCAGTGGCATGACAAATGGGTTGATTCTTATCTTTATAACCAAGAGATTAAAACTTCATCTGGATTTCCTTTGGTAGACTCTTCCATAGCAGCAGAATACAGTCTTAACTCACATTTACCAGCCGTTGCATTGCAAGGTAGTGTTTCACTAATTTGAAGAAACTGTGATTGCTGTGAAAACAGTATGCAAATACAGTAAATATTATGTGACAATGAATCACCACTGTCTTTGACTGATGTCAGTTGCATTGGCACAACTCAAGGACGCAGAAGCGTTAGAATGCAGAATGAGTGGCATCAGAATTGACAAAGCCAGTTGGATAAGCAGTGAAGAGTCTTCTACAGTAACATGTCCAGTGGATTATTTCTTGTTTGACAAACACAAGTCAGAGGAAGAAAGATGACAAAGTTGAGCTGTTGATGGATGGCAAACAGTCAAAAGTGCACTGTGTGTGTACGTGTCAAAGTCAGCATACTGTAGAAAGTAGTGAGTGGTGTTTGAATGTGAATTACTGAGAGGGCAGTTATCTTGTTTTCTGGGCCTGATAACACCCATCTTCTTTCGTAGATATGCACACACATACCTGTCCAATAAATCAAATAAATAGTTGGACACATTTTCAGTTGGATAAATCTCCTTGACCACACACCATGATTGTATAAAACATGAGGACCGCACACTTTTACATGAACTGGACTGAGATGAATGTAAGACGCTCGTTTGTGATGCACAAAGCACACTGAGCTCCCCTGTGTATAAATTGTATTATATAATAAATTATGACCTTGAATGACCTTATGAATTTATGGACATTGTTTGAAAAAACAGAAATAAATATATAGAGTGATTTTCTTGAGGAATTCTCCTCAAGAATCTGCTTGAAATTTAGAAGTGTCTTAAAACTTTCTTTCAATGTTTCTGATTGTATGCCAAGGGAAGAGATAGAAGCTAGAGAGTCAAGTGTTTTCTCTTTATGTAACTGACATGGTCATGACAAAAAGGACTGTCTCCCACTTCATGTTAGAGGCACTCACAATGTGTTAGAGGGTCATTTTGTACACTAGAAGTCCAACTTTGGAGTATGCTGTCTTGTCATGAAGTGAGTTTTCTGTCCTTTACTGATGAGTGCAAGGTACCACTAACAATTGTACCAACTAATTTAACTCTGGATCACCTGCTCACATTACAGTAATAACATTATTCTGTTATTAGGATTTTCTGCACAAGATTTTGCAGACATAAAGTACATTATAAATTGTAACTGAAATGTTAGTGTTCATAAATGTGAAAAATTTGAGGCAACAAAATTGCAAAAGTAATCACCCCATGTTTGTTACAATGACGTGTTCGTGCACTTTTTTGTCATCTTCTTTCATTTTAGGAGTATCAGCACACACACTGGCCAGAAGAACGGTAGATGTAGTGATGATAATTATGACTCAGCTTGCCTGGATATTTGAAATGACAAACCAACACAAAACCCTGCACATTGTGAAGTTAGAGGGAGCAACAATATCTATAAACACCTTATTTTAATTTTGCTGGGCATCTCAAGCAGAGGACAAGAGTGCACCCCACTAAATGGAATCACTATTGCCTTCTATTATCTCCAGACTGTGTTTCCCAGTACAGGTGCGTCTTTATGTACTGTGGCTGCCCGTGCTACACAAGAGCGAGCACATTTCACAAAAAAGTCCAATGCCCCCTGGTGGAATAGTAGTGAAAACACATTGATCTTTCTTGATATAAATTCTAGGTTAGGCGTGTTGGTGTGTAACATGCGTTCCACTTACAATGCGTACCTATATGCACTCCTAGTTATATATCAAACTGTAAGGTGTAGTGTTGATGTGGCAAATGTGTGCATAGATTACATGTATAGGTAGGTATGCTGTATGTTACACTAAATCAGGTGTAGCATGCGTTATGTGCACGCCCTATGTCAATTCGTGTGAACGCTACATCAATATGAAACAACCACCGCCAGCGCGAAACCTAAGTGTCCACATTGTGAGTCTATGTAAATTGTTGGCGTGCGTTCAGAGGTTTGGTCAGATCTTAGACATTTTAAGTAGGCGCTAGTGAGGCGTTTGATGTTAGTTGGCTGAAATGCTTGACACCTCATAGTTTTAAGGGTGACCTCTATGAGATAGATAATTTTCACCATTGAGGCTGTTGCCAGTTCCAAGTAACAGGATAATTGTGAGAAAGCTAACAACCATTAAATGGTTAGCAGTCATCTGGTGACAACATTGCGGGTGATCTACTTAAAATAAAAGTGTGAATGGAGTGTATGGGCAGTGCAAGGGCAAAATCTTCACCCTAGGGGTACATCTGGCTTGAATCGTGTGTTCCTACCAGCAGAGTTGGTCGTGGTTGCACTTGGACAGGGGCAGTTGGGATCTTGGGCGACAGTGTGAACCACCCACGCACCCACGTGAACCACCCATTTGTCGTTCTGGTGAAGCTCAGCATTGGCAGGTTAAAGTAGGGGTGGGTGACACCATGTGTCGCAGAGGTGGCACATCTGTCTGCTGCTCTCCCCAGGTCTACAGTAGAGTTAGCAGTTACAAAGGCTCCCATGCAGGGAAATTTGCTATTCCAAATTGTGGGAGAAGTTGTGGAAATTTGCCAACATGTGTTCATAGCTTAAACAACATAATCAACAGTTTTAATAGTTTTTTTCTTGCTACACTGAAGATTTCCATTTAAGCAACACAGAAAAGATAATTCATCTCTATTTAACATTGTTATTATCACACACCTGAGCTCCACAGATTAAAGGCAGTTTTCAGCACGTATTCCTATACCCACAAAACACACAATGAAAACTGTTCACAGTGTTATCTGTGCTTTATCCTAAGCAACCAGTTGAGTTTTTCAAATGCTTTTTTGATGCTTTGAGTATCACAAAAAAGAAGTACAAAAAAAATTGGGGCAAGGGCAGGAGATTTAGAAGCAGATACTGTATCTCAAAACCTCTGTATGGCTAGCACTATAGGGGTAAGTGAGAATAAATGCTTCTTTGTGGTGATTTTTTTGAACCAACTGACCATTTAGAATTATATGCATATGCAAAGTAATTAAGTAGCAGCAAAGTAGTGTAGGTCTTTATTATTTTTTTTCTGCAGCTTTTCTGTAGAGGCCTTGATGATGAATGTGAGGTATATTTTTGGTGTCTCTTTCCTAGAAAATGTTTCTTTCATTTTCAGCTTTCATTTCTAAATAATAAATACAATAAAATGCACAATTTCCTTGGTTTACAGGGAGGTTGAACAGATTTGTGGTCCTACTGTCTTGGTTGCTCAGCTGAAAGAGACCTCAGACAAGTAAGAGCTCATGCTGAATTAGGGGGAAACCTTCAAAGAAATGCTGAATGTAGTCCACAAAGGTTCAATGGCAGATTTAAGCAAATTCTTCCATTTTGCTTTCCTACCCTTTTTATGATTCTTAAGAATGTAATATGTATTCAGTATCCTGCAGAAATGTCTCTGTCTCTAATTTCTTCACATTTTTGTCTGCTAAATGTAGATAATGGCAACACCTGAATGTTGATTTTTGATGTTTCACTTCTCATATATGCTATGCTTTATTTTGCTCTCTGTTGCTCAAATTGGTGTTGTGTGCACTGGTATGAGTAAATCAATGATTTGCAACACAGTGTACAGTACAATACCAAAACCAAATAATATAAGTTGTGAGCCTCTGGATAGAGCTGATGCACAGTTATTCTCTTCTGCTGGTTCGCATTCATCACCTGTTCAGCTTAATTGTATTCAACAGAATTAAATCAACTTTTAGTGCTCCCCAGAAACCTCTCTTTCTCTATATATACCTGGATTTCACTTCTAGCTGTAGGCACACAATGAACTGAAGGTATAGCACTGAGAGTTTACTTACATAAGCGTTGCTATCAATCATGTGTATGTACTCTACAGCAGTCTTTCCACAGTGAATAACTCAAGGCCACAGTTACATCAGATTTGTAAGATCTTTTTATGGCTTTTTTGTCCTACTTTATAGTAAACAATGGAGTGAGGCAGATGAAAATAAAATGCACAGGGAGGTGGTGTGTAGATACATTATTTAGTATAGACAATCCTTTGACAGTATTAGGCATAGGAGAAAACAAAAAGAAAAAAATAATCTATCACCATGGACAGTCTTGTGTCTTTGAAATAAGTATGCAGGAGAATATGAATGTGTTCTATGGTTTTGAGACTAATGGATATTACTTGAAAAAATGAAAAAAAATATGCAATTAAAAAATGACCAGTAAAAAATCAAAAGCAATGAGGTTTTCAACTGACAGCAGTTAAAGGTTAATTGATATACTTGAATAAAGAGGAATCCCGAACTGGCTCTTTAATCCCTATTAGCTTTCCTTCATTGTTCATTGAAGCACAGTGTTTTTAATTAACAATTTAATTATTGATGAAGCACCTGATGAAGGTCTGTTAATTCATTTATTAACAAAAAAACAACAGCAAACTGATCATTGCTTTCACTCATCGTTCTTTGCTCTCCTCCCCTGCTCCCTTTGCCCCTTCTCTGTATTTCTGTTTTCCCTCTCATCCTCTTCTCTCTTTTTTACACCTCCTCTCACATCTCAGCAGAGTGCAAATACCATTACCGTTACTTTTCAACTAAGTGCTTTGTGTCAAATGATTTCTTAGGTTTTTAATGAAAAACATGCATTTGTCTGTCTTGGATTAAATGTATGTAATATACTGTATGTAACGTACATTTCATCTATTGAAAAGAAAATAATCCCCTGGTCTGTAGTTTTCTGTCATTTTCTTGCTCTTAATCACTCTTTCTCTGTCTGTTTACTTTCTTTGTCCCATCTGTCTGTTATGTAGCCTCTCATCATTCTTCTTCACTTTGTCTCCTCTCCATCCCCCCATTTCATCTTTCTCTCTCCTTTCCCTATTTCGGTTTCTCCTGTTGTTTCTCTTCAATATTCCTCTGCTCTCAGCATCTCACACATTTGCCTTTTCCTTTTTCATGCAGAGTTTTACTTACCTCACTTTAATATATGAAATCGAAGTGTAGAAAACAGTGGACTGTGGTCAGTACAGATGTGTATGCCTCAAGCTGCAGTGCTTTTACCATTGTGTATGATGTTTTGATTGTAGCAATGGACAACTGACAACAAATATGCAAATGTGTTACTCGACTGGAAGCCAAGTTGAGGCTGTCACATATCCCACATAGGCTGTCAATCATTTCTGTACTGAAGCACTGTCAGCTAACTTTGCTGCTCAGTAATCTCTCTTTGCACATTTTGCTGTCGGTTGCCACACTTCGTCTTGTGTGGTGTGGTCCATTTGCAGTATTGTTTTTGGCTTGTTGCAGTACAACAACTACAAGATCAGGGTGATCGCATCATGTCAGTTTCAGGAGTGGGAATCTCACCGTTTACATCCATGTCACATCAATAATTTAATCTTTTCAACATAATAGTTGTGAATCAGGACCTCCAGTATTTGGATAGTAGTAGTAGCTAGAAGTAGCTCCTGTCTGTCCTGTGAAAAATGTACTGTTTCTGCTATTTCAGCCAACAAAAGATAATGCATCTTTTGTTACCTGTATTTACCTGTATTTACAAATATTGAAAGCTAAACCCAAATTCATTTTGACATGGGATTTTAAAGAATTCAGATTTAATAAGTGGCTTGATACCAGATTCAGATTTGATAATATGTTATTGAACCCCAACTCAAGTACATTTGAGTAAGTGTAACTTGTAACTTCCGCCCCCAAAAGCGACAGCAGTAGACATGACCTGTAGAATTCACACACTATAACCCAGCTGACATCAGCGGCGAGCATTACTAACACAATGTCCTGTTTTGTAAACTAGCCAGAAGGAGAAGAATGAACAGTGAAACAGTAAGCCAGCAGCTTGTGTGTTTCAGGTGGAGTTGTGGTCTCGGCAGAACTGAGACAGCTGTTGTGTCCAGGCTGTGACAAAAGAGGCTCTATATATGGGGCACAGATTGCATTGCCCATTGATTAGAAAAACTAACACACTATCTAAAACAACAGCTTCTCCTTCAAAGTTAAGGAGCTACTCAATTTGAGCACTCCACAAGAGCCTCCTCAACAGAGAGAAGTTGATTGAATAATTCACAGCGCTTGTCTGAGTCGTTTCATTCCAACAAGAGTCAGAGGCACACAGCGGCTGCCTCACCTGTTGGGAGCGAATGAACACTTCCTTGGGGATATCAGGAAGTTGCTATGCACCTGTGTTCCAATGTCTTACTGTGTTCAAATCACGTCTAATTCATCCATGATTCAGATTCAGTCAACAGGTGCTAAGGCCAATTACAAAGCCAGGAGCCTTTATGGTGAGATGTGGATCCGCTGTTTATGGTACTGTATGTAGAAATATTCCATTAGTAAAAGCCCTGCAACATTTTATTTGAACAAAAATACAAAAATGTTATCAATAGAATGTACTTAAAGTGTCAGAAATGGCCCCTTTCAGCACACAATGATACCAGCAAATTATTATCTTCTAAACCTTCATAGTATCAAAGCAATTTAATTTAAATTAATTTATCCTTAAATTGATTGAATGCATTGTGTGTATTTTCTGTCCATTTATTACAGAATTTGAGATACAGAAGTAATTTATGGAGAGAATGGGAGCTTTTCTTTGCTGTTAAAGACATCTGTCTGTCTGTGTGTGACTTTCCAATTTCCAATCGTCATTCATGATGTGTGAAAAGAGACGGGAAAGAGAGATGAGATATGAATAAAAGATAGAGTGAGATAGAGGAGATTGAAAAAGAAAGAGGGAGGGATGCCACTGAGCGCATAATGTGTGTATTCTGTGATTAACAGAAGCAGTGGCAGCAAACAGCTCTACTGTGGTAAACTGTTAGAAAAACGTCTCCTCTAGCCTCGGCTCCTTTGTGTAGACAGTGCGTGTCCACAAACATACACATAATTCTGACACTCAGTTACTCATAAAGACACACACACACTGAAATGCTCATTAACACAACATCACAGACACACTTATCTCAAAACATACACAGAGACAGGTCAGTCAAACACCAACACACAGAGACAAACATCTTTGGGCAGATTTATGTAATGCACATGTAGATTTCTCTGGTTTGTTTTTTGGACCTGTGGCTCTGGCAAATGAACAAACTGGATACAGTTTCCGAAGCTGCAAATCAACCTCTAACTTTGTCCTTCCACTTAGGTATGGTATACAGACAGAGCAGCAGCTGTGCTGTGAACAAAACAAACATAAAATAATAGAACCTGTTCTTTTTAGGTCCTGTTATCAAGCAGGGTCAAAGTGGGATTTTTCAAGCTGCGTTTTACAAGGTCGACTGATTAACTTCCTGTTCTTTTTATTCATCTAACTGATAAGAGCAGCACTGTTTTCTTATTCATTCACTTTGCTGTGCTTTGTCAGAGCTTTGATTACATGAATTCCAAACAGAACAGATTTATGCAATTCACAGATGCCTACGGTGTAGACAGTAGCAAAAAGCCTAAAACTAACTTCCTCCTGGATCATTGTATTCTCAGTTTCATTCTTAGCTTCCTTTAATTAAAGCCTTTAGTCCAATGCTGAACTGATGGCATGGCAGAAAAGCCATGAAATGTGCGTCTTGTGAAGTGTGCTGTTCCTGAAGTGAAGTGACTTTGCGCCAGCTTACAAATGCACAAAATGAATATCGGTGTAAAATCATCACACTTGCGGAACAACTCACTCCTTCAGGAAGCATTGAATCCACTCTTTTGAACCAAGTCGAACAGGTGTTCCAATTGAGAGTGGAACTTCACCAGCCAACAATGTTTTAATCCCAGGGCTGGTGGTTTGATCCCTGGATACTCCTGTCCACATGTTGAAGTGTCCTTGGGCAAGACACTGAACCCTAAGTTGCTCCCGATGGAGGCCAGCACCTTGCATGGCAGCTCCGTCACCATCGGTGTGTGAATGTGTGTGAGAATGGGTGAATGAGACCAATCTGTTGGGAACCGTTAAGTTTGAAAAGAGTAAGAGTAAATGAAGTTCATTTATCATGTTTTAACCCCTTCTACATTTAGCTCACACATGCATGGATTTGGTCTGTTGTGTTTCAAAGTGAGAAGTCTACTTCCTAAAATAGATTTTATTAGAATTTGGGTATCACAGACTGATCCAGATATTGTTATTATAAATGAGTGATGGCCGAATGATAAAATTTAGGATAGCGATGTATATGGATAGTGACACTGAACGGCTGCAATATTTTTAGATGTGATAGAAAATGTCGTAGGGGAAGGGTATCTATCAATGCTAAATCACATCTTACTGTGAATGTATTAATTTCACCATCTGTCACAGATCACTTTGAATGCCTGGCTCTAAGTGTTTGTGGGGAACTTACTAACTTTACATTCGTGGGAGTTTATCGTCCAATCAAAAAAAAAAAAAAGTATACAACGATTGATGTCATCTTAACAAATAGACCACGAGTATATTTCTAGGGGCATTGCATGATCTACATCTAAGTGACATCAATCGTGCATACATCCCTGACCCAAAGATAGTTAATTCTCTACAGGTTTTATTTCTATATTAAATAAGCATGCCCCTCTTAAGAGATTAAGGGTGAAAAACAGATCAAACCCCTGATTTATCTAAGGAATTGCGTAACAGACATAAGGTGTGGCAACAAGCCAGAGAAACAGACTCATTAACACTAGACAGCTGAGAAATAAATGTTTTGTCTCAATAAGAAAAGCAAAATCTAATTATTATATTACTTCATTAACTGATAATGAAGGTATTCCTGTAAAATTCTGGAAAATAGTAATTGAAACCCAATCCTGCCACATCTCTGCCCCAACATATCTATTCTAATGATGGTTCTGTTTCTGACAAACAAGAAATGAGTGATGTGCCTAAAACGCTTTTTTATTGAAAATCTCACAAATGTGTAAATGGACCAGGTTGAGTAACATTATATGCATTATATATAATAGGCATGAAACAAAACTCCAATCAACATGAACTCTTATGTTAATGTAATGGAGTATTTTTGGTTTGGTTTGGTTTGTGAGAAGAAACAAAATGCTCTGATAGAATAAATATATACAGCATCTCCTGTTCCTTTGAATCATTCAGGGGCCCCCTGCCAACACGCCCTTGCTCACGGCATGGCACACCATGATTATCCAGCCCAATGCAGATCAGCAGTTAATATATGAATATCATGTTTCTCATTAGCACTTGGCACCATAGTGGCTCCATGGTGAGCATTTCTTTATATTTTGCATGTTTGCGCAGACTTCCTCCTGGTGCTCCTGCCTACAGTCCAAAGGCGTGTAGATCAAGTTAAGCAGAGACTCAGGTGTCCAGGGTTCATCCCTAACACAGGCACATCACTCTGAATAGAAATAAGCAGCTATGGCAAATGAATGATTTGGGTCACTAGTACTCTAGAACAGGTCTTGTCCTGCAGTAATTAAAAATAAGATTATACAAGATGAGATTAATTCTGATTAACAGAATAGAATAGAATGCACAAACCAAGTTGTCCGGACAGCAAAGTGCATCACGACACAACCACACAAACAAACACACATAACACATTAATACCCCCCCCCNCCCCCCCCCCCCCCCCCCCCCCCACACACACACACACACACACACACACACACGTATGCAGGTCCAGAAGGTAGGGGATTTAAGGCCCAGTGTCTCAGATTAAGTTGACGGTTTATAAAGCTGTCTGACCACTACTGGCTTTCTTTGCTAACCTCCTTTCTCTCAGCCTTGCTCAACTTCTATTTATGTCTCTTCTTGTAAACTGACTCTCTTCTCACTCAAGCCATTTTTTTATTTTATTTTACCTTTCTTGTGTGTGTCTGAATTCAGTATTGAATATTGAATATGTCTACCTCTTTTTCTCCTTTGGGTCTCTGTGTGGTCACACAAAATGCAATTCTAGCTCTAACTTTCTCTCAACCTCTTTCTCTTTTATGTTGTCTTTCAAAAATTTAAGCTAGACAGATTTTGATGGCCAACACGGATGTTTTCGTATTTGAGCTGCTAACAGGTGATATACTGTCCTTCATACCAAAGCTGTCATGTTTTGCCTGTAAAACCCCCCACTGACAGCAGCTGCCGACTCTATATGTATCCAAAGAGGCAGGCATCTGCTGAGAGCCTGTGGATCCATCCCATCAGCTTACTCTCCCATTGCAAGATCAATTCTACCTCATTACTTACAACTCAGCATGAAGGGTAGCATAAAAACCAGCAGGCCTGGCAACTGTGCCATTCTTAACTGACAATCAGCAATTCTGCGTGAAGGCTATGCTATTGTAAATTAAAGCTAATTTATAGATTCTTGTCAGGCTAATATCATGGACTGATGTAAGTAACTGTCCATATTCACATGAACACAGTTTGTCATATATAAATATATGAAGAAGTTCATTTGCAAAAACATATCTCCATTTTTGTAAATACTATAAATACATTTATTTACATGAATTTGATAGAAGTGTTTTTGCTGGTCATGTCCTTTGGCTGAAAACAATGTATTAATCGCTTTGTATTGCCACTGTCTGAACGGATTATAACATAACTTAAAAATTGTGACCTTGCCCGACTTTCTCGGTTGCCTATAACAGCCTGTGGACTGATTTCTATGTAAAGGACTCCAAAGGATGTGACGTTTATGCACGCTCCCAAGTGCCTTGCCTCTCTTCAGCTCCACTACAGCACCAACAGTGTGCAACACTAGCTAATGCTAGCTGTTACTAGCCAAGAGCGATGTAAGGCAGGGGTGGCCAACCAGCTAACTGTAACCTAAGCTTAGCTAATGGTAGCCTGCTAGCTGTAACTTAGCTATGCGCAGTGTTGCCAACTCTCACGCTTCTGGCGTGAGACACACGCTTTCACGTTCAGTCTCACGCTCTCACACTGCCCAAACAGTTCTCACACCAAAACACTGCGACAGTAACAGAGATGAACAGGCCAATGTACACCCCCAGGAAGTGTGCCAGCCTTTGAAGCCAATTTGATATAGTTGCCAAATCGTGTAATTACAACTTCCGGGTCCGTCATGTGATGCACACTGGCCCCAAGAGACTTTTTCCTATAGCCTTACATTGTGTAAGACACGTCTGTAAATCACTGGATAATTGTTTTTGAGGTACAACAACTTGCCAGTACAAACACTTAAATAGCCCTTATTTAAATCATTGTGTCCTAAAAGTTGTAAAATGCATAAATAGCCAAATCCAGAGTTATAGAGTCACGGCCATTCATGTGAGTGAGACTGAGCGGTTGGGAGGCGGGGCTAAAGGAAACGCTAGTGCGCTTGCTCTATGGGCCGCACAACGCGGAAGCTATGCGGAAGATCCGGGTAATTTTATACCCAGGAAGTCGAACTTTTTTGGCTTCATGCGCCACTGAGCAACTTTCATAGAAATGAACGGGGCCCCCGGTGTCCAGTTCTCTTTATACATCCATGATGTAACCCCATTCTGTGAGTATGGGTTCTTAAATTACTCTCTGTTTGGTCCGCGATCAGTGTGCGATGCTTATCGCCATGTTGATTGGACAGCTGTTCTGGCAGAAAAAACCTGCGCTAAGTGAGTATGTGTGGTCATGTGTAGATTTGACTGTGTGTGTGTGTGTATGTTCATGTATTGGCTATGTGTCTAGAGTAGTATAGGTTCTTGTGTTCTTTTGTTTGTTTTTGTTTATTTCTGGTTCTTGCTACTTGTGAACACGTCTTTGACTTTCATTAGTGAATTAACTTGTGTGCAATTTCTTGGGTTAGTGTTTGTCTAATATTGTGAAATTGTGAGTATTTCCCAGGGTGGAAGTCCCAGGGTGGCATAGTCAGGCTATATTCTTAAACCTTGGAATATAAGGTCCCGCTCCCATGTGTAAGGTGCCTACTTTTTTAAACCCTGATGGTGAATTGAGTCCAATATGTGCACATGATAAAGTGCGCATCCGCATATCTGTGATTAAGCCAAAGGGTCATGGCATCAAAATCTCACTCCAGCCAGGTTCCCAAAGTTGGCAACCCTGCTATGCAGCATGGATCTGGCGTTGGTTGCTTTGTAACATTAGCTGATAAGGCAATTGCAAATGGCAAGCAAGTTAGTATCATGGAGCCAATTATCCAAATAAAATATAAGGACGTTACAGATAGCAACATTATTCTAAATATGATTGTAAACCATGTTCAGTCTCATGTATGTCATGTCACTGTTTTGGACGATGCCCAGGATGCTCAAGCCTGGCGGGTAAGCCTGGTGCAAGCGTGAGCAACAGGATGCTGACAGCAGTTCACTTAATGGCCACCGGTGTCATTAATAACAAGGACTTTCTGAACACTCCACATAGAACCTTTGAACAATCAATTGATTAATTGAGACATGCATCTGTTTGCTTCTTTTCACCAATTTTCATTGACTTTGTGTGCATTCATGCTACCTCTATGTACTGCTTTGTGTTGTTTAATGCAACTAAAGGGCAGTTCACCATATTTGCTATGGAGTGCTGATGTTGATTTTCTGTTAGCGTAAGCAGAGAGGGATCAGGGAGCAGCAGAGAGTGGAGTGATTGCAGAATGTTTTATATGGGAAGAGGAATGTGCTGCCGCTCCACTCCACTCACTTGTGTTTTTGTTTACATACATTAAATGCCAGCTGGCACAATTAAGTTACATGCATTAACATTATGAACTATCAGAGGTCTCAACTGGTGCCTGAAAATGGAAAAAAAAAATGTTTGGAATATTTGAGGACAACAAACCAAGCTTAAATCTTAATGAGTTCCTTGCTATGCATGTTAAAATTTTCCATTTAGTTACTTCTAGATAAGGATGCGCTTGTAAAATATCAGGAATGTTTTTAGTATAACAAAGATTATTTTCTGCATTTGCACCTACATCTTTAAGAAGGTTTTTGGACATTTTATTAGGAGGAATAAATAACTGTGACAGTTTGTTACCCCTCAAGCTTGGTCAAGTATTGCACACAACAATGAGATACTGTATCATTACAGTCCTACTGTGTAAAACTACCAAGACTTTCTGATCTGATCATGTTGTGACACTTTTACCTCATTTACCTCACTTTTTACCTCATTGCAGCATTGTACATACAGCATCACTTGCTCTGCTGCTTTGGTTTGTGCAAAGAAAATATGAATAATCACAATGCTTTCCAGGATAGAGCACTCCTGAAGAACACTGTATGTAAGTCACTGACTTGTTCCCTCAGTTTTGGAGTTTTGGAACAGCGCTGCAGAGGAGAATTCCCCTGAGGCAAGTGACAGTGACAACCTGACATCTTAAAGACAGGTTAAAGTGAAGGATGAAACAGGCTATTGTCAAGTGTTACAGTGAGGTGACAATTCATTTACATTCATAAGAAAGCATTTACATGATACATGGAGAGCAATTAACAGTTAAGTGTTCTATCGTGCTGTGATGAATAGAAACAGATGTAGGAGCAGCTATGCATGCAGGTACATGTAGTTTACACTAAAGGGCATGAGGGTAGCTTTGTGACCTCCATACTAATGGAAATCTTTGAGGTGGGTTTGCTATTCAGTAGACTGGGAAACTACATTAAATGTATGAATGAAGAATCAATTTACAGGAGAAGCATTAATGAACCAAATGAATAGACAGACAACATGGCATGTGAATGTCTGATGTTTGATTAAACAAACCTGCAAATCAACGTTTCTGTCTAACCTGACTGAAAATATGAATTTGCCTCTCTGCATCTTTGTCACTATTTGTGTGGACCTTTTTATGAACACACTGGATGTGTGCGGCTCACAGAATGTGTCTCTTCGGTATCCACTTTGTACATGGTGATTTTTGAATCAAGTCACCAGAGGAGCACAGTTGTTGTTGAGTAATATACAGTGATGTCAGTTTAAAATATAACAGACACTTCAGGATGAGGCCTCATTGTTACATCACTCATTCTTGGACTTTGTCATTGACTACCCCTTTTTGTCTCTCTCTCCCTGTGTTTGCAGGTGGAGTCCAACAACCTATCACTCTCTGTCTGGCTCTCTCTCTCTGTCTTCATCCTATATCTCTCTGTGTCTTTCTTTCTCTCCCGGTCTGCCTGTCTGTCTTTCTGTCTATGCAGCTGAACAGCAGCATGCCTGTATGTTTGCCAGCAGCACAAGCAAAAGCATTATGGAAGTGAAAGAGCGACGTCCATACTGCTCACTCTCCAAGAGCCGCAGGGACAAGGAGGGGCCGTACACTGGTGAGATAGCTCACTTAGCTCAATCGTTCATATAATCATTCATTTATTAGCTCACTTAGTTGTGTCTTTGTTCTACCATTAGTTAAGTCAAGTTAAATGTTATATTAAATCTTCCAGTAATGTACAATATGTTTTGACTACTGCTGCTCTGATTATCATAAGAGCCTCCCATTGACAAACCAAGTGTTAATCAAAGTGCTTAATTTTCATGATATCACATTTCTAATTAAAGACCAATATATTCCCCATATACCTATAAACCAGTATGTATTTCCAAATGTTTCACAGCCAGTGAGATCACAACCAGTTTAGGATTCATAGCAGTGTTGCATGGTAAAAGAAAATTCTGATTTCATACAACCATGGGTCGTATTCAGTTTTGGCTATCATTGCTATCAGTAACATTACCATTGTACTCACTGAACCAAGAGCAAACAAAGCCGAAATTATTGCACATCTGTCTGCTACTAAACATCCATTTCAGTTTACAGCCCACCTTCCTGTTTCAAGCGTCACCTACTGTACTTGCAGTAGTTGCACAGATTTCCTGTGCAATAAGGGATTGTTACTAACATTTTGAGTGCACTCATTTTTGGTTTTACATTCATATAAAATGTTTAGATAATATTTTTTTTTACACGGTTCTTGCTACGTCTGAATTCATAAGTTTGGTGAGTAAAATGTAATCAGAACTGATAGAAATGGTGACCAAAACTACAAAAATAAGACAGAAGATTGTTTGAAAATCAATAAAAATAGATTAGGAGAGACATACTGTAAGCACCCTGCAGGTAATGCTGTAAAGATGCATTACAGTGACAGTCACTGTCAAGCGTGTGTGTGTTAAGTGGCAGCGGGGAGTCAGTTGATGTGTTAGGAAAGTTAAGGGGCCAAAAAGACATCTGAATGCCTAGTGCTTCCCAGAAGGCATACATTGATATTCCTTGTGTTGTACATGAGAAAGGTCCTGGGTGATTTCTCCAGCTGGCCTGAGACTGTTCTTAGTCCAGCTGTTGAGAAAGCAGCCCTCCATGCAGCAACCTACAACTTTGGAGCTGATCCCCAGGAGCCACAGAATATTGGCTTTCAGGGCTTCACTGCATTTCAGACAGCAGAATAGTTTGGGTTGCAGACCCGTTGAAGAAGGTGAGAATCCATCTCCTGCTTGCAGCCAGTGAAACTGTCTCCTCAACAAGTAAAGCATCTGCTGTTATAAATTAAGTCCACATGTCAGAGGACCATCTACCTCTCATAGACTCAAAACATATTTGTGTTGGTTGTGAATAATGACTGAAGCTTTATTGATATATTGGGTGGCTCCAAAAAGTGCCCTGAGATAACTTTGTTATGATATGGCGCTATAGAAAAAAACTGAAATGAATTGAAAACATTGCGGTGGTGTTCAGGATGAGGACGTTGGCTTCACACATAAATCATTAACATTTTCTCTTCCTCGTCGTTGATCAATTCCTTCTTGTCAGACATTCGGATGATGTGGTTGTGAGAGACACTGGCCACATAGTTGGTTTATAATACAAGCAGAGGCATAGAGCTGATCTGTTCCTGTAGTGCTCAACATCTGCAGGCAATCAGTGTCTGCAAAGACCTCATTAAGATGGAACTTAGGGCCACTGGTCCAATGTCACAACTCTTTAGGGCATGTTGTTTTTGTACAGGTGTAATGATACATGATGCTATCCTTGTTGTAGTAGCGGTGTGCTTCTCCAGTGATTGCTGTAAAATGGGCTTCCAGTACACACACTATGTGTTTAGAATGGACTCACCTATTTTCTCAGGAACATTATGTAAGTTTAGGGGCTAAAAGATATTGGTAACCTGACTATTCTCCCAGCAGACTCCACTAGCACGGTCTCCAACACGTCCCTGTACTTACCCACTTTACTGATATCTGAGGTCTGACTTTAATTTGGGGCATTTGAGGATCGTGAGACCACAACAGCGCAAAAAAAAAGAAATCAAATGAATATATTGTACTGCAAACTCTCTGGGGTCCTTAATAGCATATGTATATGAGTATAATTTAATCAGAAATGGATACTGTAAATAATACAATCCAGCCACAACTTGGAGGATCTTAACAGTGTTTTTTAGACCT
The DNA here is from genome assembly GCA_002120245.1 of Maccullochella peelii. Taxonomy (NCBI): domain Eukaryota; kingdom Metazoa; phylum Chordata; class Actinopteri; order Centrarchiformes; family Percichthyidae; genus Maccullochella; species Maccullochella peelii. The sequence goes on from LKNJ01000808.1 coordinate 25,806, forward strand.
TTAGGTGTGTTTGCATGATTTTGTGCCTGTGTATGTGTTTGCCTGGTCATGTGTGTTTATCTGTCTATGCTAGGTTCATCAGGGGACAGTGAAGACTGTGCTATTGGCTCCCAGGGACTCCGGGTCCCCACTCAGAAGTCCTACTCCTCCAGTGAAACACTCAAAGCCTTCGACCAGCACCAAGACCAGACCAGGTAAGAACTGATCCATTTTGTCTAACACAATTGATAATATTAGATCTGTGTCAAAGTGTGTAATGTGTAAAGCACCACAACGTGTCTACAAAAGACACTGTCTTGAGAAAACATATTTACATATATTATTTGATGTACAGTAGGTTCGGAACAGTCAACTCTCTGCTAATAATTCCATAATTCCAGAGAGGAACTGGTAGCTACTGTTTTTGTTTACCTGGGATGATCAAAGTCATTATTATATATACTTACTCCCATGTCTGCTCACTATGTTGACCAAACCACTGCAGACAGCAGACATGTCTTTCTCTAAATGTATAAAAGATAACTTTTACTTTTATACTTCCTTAAGCTGTTATTTCTTGCTTCATAAGAAAGCTTGAACCAACATCAGAACATTCCGGTTCTAACCTAAAACTTTTGACAGTTTTAGGTTAGTCATTAGGTTAGTTGCCTTAGCTACAGTAGGAATTAAAATGTATTCTACTCTTTGGTGTTGAGATCCATATTCAGTTTGGAATAGCAATGTATATGTAGGACAACAGATGTTGAATGAATACAGATTCAACTTTTACTGGAGTTTTATTGGAGCTGTACTTTAAATGATTGAGCCACATTGGGTCTGCTTTATTCTCAGTGAATGAAAATCAGTTTTACCAGAGTGCCATATTTTTACCAACAAGCCTTGATCATCCAGTGAAAATCAGTAGAGCACATGCTTTATATGTCAGAATAGCAGAGGCTAAATGAATGTGTATGCCACGCCAAGTGTTCTTGAAAAAAAATCAAATAAAATAATGTGGTTTGAATAAAATGTTTATTTCAAACTAATACCATCTGACTATAGCCCTAATATGTCAGACCACAAATGTGTTCCCTCATTATGTTTGTGTGCTTGGCACCCATCTGAGTAGAGCATGTAGTTTTTGTTGTGTGTTAATTAACTGTTTGGTATGTATGCAAATTACAAAAAAGCAGATGGTACTGACTATAATTGTGACACAGGTTGTTATAGTTAAGAAAGAGAACAAAGTGAACAATCCAGCAGACTGTTAAAAGAACAATATGCATTCTGTTTTCTTTTCTAAACACAGCTGGACTTAATGTCTCAGTTAATTTCTTGCTCCTCCTATTTTTTAGCTAAGCTTTTTAGCCATGATTGACCAGGAATTGTCCACTTTACTGCAGCATTTATTCGTCTTTTAAAAATTGATATTTATGGTGTAATCAGTATTATTTTTCCTATCACTTACCACACAATGACTATAATATGTCTGGCACAATAGTGTTAGCAATGATCAATTGTTTCTTGGCTGTCTTCTCAGATTTCTTACTGTAACACTCTAATCTTCACTTTGTGGCCTCTACACTGCTTTGTACCAAATCTTCCCACTCACTGGATTTTCAAGATGCTCCCAATACCCATCTCTCTACCACGGTGCATGCAACAGCACTATGAGCAGTGGCCGGTATCATATTGAGTTTCTGTTTTCTATTAATCAATCATTTTTAATTAATCATTTTTAATTAAGTATTCTATTCTATACAAGCAGGGCAATACTCTCTGTAGAGACAAACACCACTGGAAGTGACCAGCCTTGGCATTATTTTTACTGTATTTTTTGACAACCACACACCTTGTCCTGTTGATCCCTAATTGTACTTTACACTGACAGGGTTCATACACAGTCTTGACAGTTTGGAAAATGCTTAATTTTAACCGTCATGTTAGGAATACGCTCGAATTTGAATATACTCCCTGAAAAATGCTTGATTTTCAAAATAATGTAGTGTAAAATGTCATAATATTTCAAATGAAACGATCCCGTCGTCATATTTGTTTGTTGTCTCCTGGCGTCTCACACCAGACGCGGAGCTAGATTGACTGACGTGGGCTCTGAAATGAATAGGGGGTGTTTTTCCACTCTGCATCATGAGGGCGACCCTCTGCTCTCAGATGATTGCTGTTGGTATAAAAAAATTCTGTAAACTTTATTTTTCTCAATTGCATTCATAGCAACATGTTAGATGGGATTATAAAAGCTTCGGGAGTCTGGACATTTTTGGTTTAGGTAGCTTGAAAGTGCTTCAAAAGTGCTTGAATTTTACTCTTAAAAAAGCTGTACGAACCCTGCACTGATTTGGTACTCGTGAACCCAACAAAAGGACAAAACAAAGGTGTGCAGGGAGTTTTACTGGATTTATTCTAAAGGACTATCATTTATTATAGCAACATAACTGACAACTTTTGTCCTTGGTTGTTGACAGGTTATTGTACGGGACGACCAAGGGCCACAAGGACATGGTTCACCGTGAACAGGATGATTATAACAGACAAGGTGAGAGTCCGCGCACACACATTCACAGACACATATGCTGCCCTTGCCTCCTCTGTTAGGTGCACACTTAAAGCAACACGACTCAGTATTGTGTATTTTGAACTAAATAGGTGTTCTGTCGGTAGCATTACCATCAGCTCCTTTAAACTGTATTTTTATCATGTTAATAATGCTCAGTTTGTCCCAGATGATTTTCCAAATATGTATTTTCTTTCTTTGATGTTTCGTGTGATTTTCACGTCATTGATCGACACATGCTTTTAATTCATGACCAATCCTGTGTTAATGTAAATCCTAATTTGCTATTTGTTTATACACATTTGTGGATTTTTAAAACTTGCTTAACACATTGATGGTGTAAATATGGATGGGTGCAGGTTAGATAAGCGAGTGGAAAGAGATGTTATGGTTTGTTAAATATAAAGTATGTCTGTTGAAGGCTATAATAAACCAGTGAAAGTGACACATCAAAGTCATGTGAAAGAAATAGAGAAAGTGGTAAAGAAAAAATAGCACATTAAAAGGAAAAAATGCTTAACCACAGCTCCAATTAACACAGCGTCAATATTTGAGAAATGAAAAAATCATAATTACTCAATCATCTTATTGCCTTCGTTTTCACTGCTGGCCTAATTGGAGCTCATTTAAAATTAATATAACTTTTAATTGAACGGCAGCACTCGTTATCTCTTGTTGTGCCATTAATTACAGAAAGCTTTTATAATTTCCCTTTTCATTTGCTGATTAAAGATGAAGAGGCACATACTGAGATTTTGCAGATAATGTATTTGTCTTCTTTTCATTTATATTTCAACGGATTATCACATGTGTTATTTGAACCTGATTTCACCCCATTTCCAGTTGATGTGAAATAGTTTATCCATTAAGCAGCCCTCATTATGAGTATATGATGCTAAGAAGTAAAAGATTTGTATTTTAGATATATCTGACAATTTCAATCTTACCTTATTGTGTCTATTTTCTGTTTTCAATTCATGACTTGTATTTGTAATATTTATTGTTACTTATTTAAATTTATCACAGCATTATTGCACTCTATTACACTACATTCAATATCACAATATGGTAAACAGTGTTATTAACAATATACTATATTTACCAAAAAATGAAAGCATAATTTACTGCAAAAAAAATTAATGTGAAACAGTTATGTTCTTTGTCATTGTTGTTTTTGTGGCTCATTTCACTTTCATTTTATTTTTTACACATGAAATGAAATTTGTAAAATGTCATCTTACCATTGTAAGATATATATATATATATTTGTATTTGTCTTTAGTGATTCAGAATTAAATCAGTTTTAGCCTCCAGTAAGATTGATATATTTAAATATGTTATGTTATATATTTATATCTAAGCAAATGTTAGAAGAGAATCTATGTGCATTTTTTCCAAATGCTTAAATTCATGATATTAGAGATGTACATCCTAATGTGATATGCAGCTTCACAGTTTATGTCTTAATAGTCTACAGGCTTAAATCTCTTGTAATCTGTCTCTTCTCTTGTTATGACTAAATGAGATTTAAGGGATCTAGTCAATAAGTAGGTGTCTGCGTTCCAGCTTTTATTGTCTTTGGCTAGAATTGTCTTTTAGATTGTGTCAAAGAAATAATAATGTTTTTTAGATTTAATGCTTTTCTTTTTAATCAGCGTCCTGCCTGACAGCTTTGCCACAGTTTTTCACAGTCTCATCGTCCGGGTCAGGTTTGACTCTTCAGCGAGTGATTCTATACAGCAAGAGTCAGGCTCTCTGTACGGGTTGCAGCTGCTGTCAGTGTGTGTTTTCTTCCCACTTGGCAAGCTTCTTTGCTACATACTCACACACTCTCAAATGCAGCACCGTGTGTATCTGTGGTTAAGCCGTTTTATGGCTTTTTATGGTTTCAGTTAGCCGAGCAATAGAAAATCAATTAAGCCAGATATTCTCTGGTTGCTGCTTCACAAATGTGAGGATTTACATGTATGTGTAAATGTGTATATACTGAATATATTTGGTTTTACTGATTGTTGGTCAGACAAAACAAGCAAGTTGAAGAAATTGTGATGGGACAAACAATGATCTCTTTTTATAAATGAGCTATGGGATGAAAAGACAACATGAATATAAAGGTGATTTTTTTAAATTTGAACAATGAAGAATTAATTGAAACTATGAAAGTTCTTCAGCTTGGACATTGCTATTTTTTTCAACAATCTGAAGGGGATTTCATGTGTGAAAACTATGTTTCATTAAAGGGGGAGTCTAAGGGAGTTTTCACTGTGTTTCTATTCACCATTGGGAAGCTGTCACATGCCTGCTGCCAGGCCTTTAAATGTCATATTTGAAGGAAAATGTAATGGTATATTTCTATTAAATGTCTGATTTTTATCTTATTATGAAGTTGGTATGAAACATGAATATACAGCAACATGCAATTCCTACTATCTATAGTAATTAGCAATCATTTGAACTGACACATTGTACTTTTACATAGTCAGCAGGATGTATAATAACATATTCAAATTTCAAAATAATTCCTAAATCTCCATCTGTTTTTGTTTCAGGTCAGCATTTCAGTCTTCGTCAGCTGGGAATCTGCGAGCCACCGTCTCGTCGTGGCCTGGCGTTCTGCTCCGAGATGGGCCTCCCTCACCGCGGCTTCTCAGTTGGTACCGCCCAGGACCTTGATGCCGACAGTCAGGCTGTGATGTCTCCAGAGCGCGCCATGCGGCTGTGGGGCCGCGGGGGTCTGGGTAAATCATCCGGGAGGAGTTCCTGCCTGTCCAGCCGCTCCAACTCAGTGCTGACTCTGACCGACACCGAGCATGAGAACAAGTCAGACAGTGACAATGGTAGGACATCATCTTCACTTTTTTCTCTCTATTTGGTTTTCTTTTCCTGTCTGTGCTCAAAATCTCACCTAATAGATGTTATTTTTAACTGTTTCATAAATTTAGAGAGAGATTTATTTTTCGTCTAAAGAAACACTTCTATATTTACTCATTCTGATTTATTCTGAACTTTTCAGTCTTGATCGTGGTCTTTCGAATGTGCATATATGGTTGTGAATTTTGCTCATTTTTGATAGGATAAGTACACACAAGGATGTCTGAATAGTCTCACATTTCTGAACGTTTCTCTCTGATTCTACACACTGCCTTATACATTCCCATGGCCTGTCTTGACACTGATGAGATGCAAGTTCTAAGAAAAATATGTTTTTCATTAAGTCTGGAATCAGTTTTTAATACCGAGATTCAATTCTTGAAGAAAATGACAAGATATAAATAGAATTGGAGGTTTTTACAGAGTTATTTGCACCTTCTCCTTTATTTTATCAGACAAATGATACATTATCTATGGTAGAATCACAAATAAATCCTTACCTCCATTTTTCCAACAAAAAGGAAAACTTTCAGGTCCTGCCGTGACTGTTGGTGTGGTGCATGTGTGAGAGGAAAAGAGGGCGAGGTGTGCTCACTTTTTTGTTCTGTCCTTACTGACTTTTCTCATCTCATTGCTGTTTAAAGACATTAACCACAGTAGTGGTAGCTAATGTCTGTGTATTTTGTTAATGAGGAAACATGTTGAACAATCATATGAATGTCTGAGAGGAAGCTCAAAGTTCATAGATAGATTGCTTTGATGATTTCAGTGTTGGTCAAAGCAATATATTGCAGTATGTTCCTGCCAGCCAGCAGCTATTTAGCCAGAAACATATTATTATCAGTCTTTTATATTATTTTTTCAATTTTTATTCCTTTCTGTTTGGGGCGGCTGTGACTCTGGAGGTAGAGCGGATTACCCACTAATGGTAGGGGTGACGGTTGGATCCCTGGCTCCTCATGTCCACATGTGTGGACAAGTGTCCTTGAGCAAGACACTGAACCCCCAAGTAGGGCTGTCACAATCATGGAAATTTTGCTGACGAATCATTGTTACACAAATTATTGCGATTAACGATATAATTGTGTAAACTTTTTTTGTTCATTTTTTATTTTTATTTATTATTATGCCACACAGCGGTGCTAGCGGCCTAATTCCATGTTGTTAATTTTAATGGCTGCTCATCAAAACCATGTGGTCGTTGGCCAAGGTGTTTTTTTTCCCCTGTTGTCCATAAAGAGTTTATGCTACAATTAGGCGATGGAAACGCATTTGTCAAATAAATAATGATGTAGCAAATATTGACGGATCCGCTGTTCACCAATTCTAAACTGGGTTTAAACAGACTGAAATGAAGCAGCAAAGGACGGTCTGTAAATGATCTTCAGCATCACTTTCCCCAGAGCTGTCAAACGCGCTGCTGCACCCGCAGGGGAGACTCTCCGCTATAAATAAAGAGACCCATTATTGGCACCTCTCTGTCATCATCTTGCTTCGGAAAGCAAGAAACGTGGTCTCATATGAGCTGAAAGAAAAGAACCCACCCAATAGCAGTAAGGTCCAGACAACCAAGCCCTTTTATTCCATGTTTTTCTTCCTGAAATTGGAACCTTGTGCTCAGGTAGACACTTTATCATACCGGTTTGTCAGCCTACTTTCCCTCATACAAAAATATACTTCGTGAAAACAATATATTTGGACAGAAAAGGCCGTTGTTATATTCCAAAAGTCCACAACACAGTGGGAAAGCTGTGCAGCTCCACTCTGCACCTGCAGCTACTCACTGCCCTAAAGTTTTGCTAAGTGTCAGCAGGCAGTCCTGAAGGGACGTGTGTATTTCTTTATTTTGCATTACAGGTAACAAACAAATTGAATGTTAATTTAATGTTGTAATTATTCAGAGTAGACCTGGATTAAACATAATATATTAAGATATGACAAAATATCATCATGTAAATAATAATAAATAATATTCAACTGCAAACTTCCCTTGATCGTGGAATCTAACGATTATGCAAAATGATCACAATCATGTAATAACTGTGACCGGCCTAACCCCAAGCTGCTCCTGATGGGCAGGCCAGTGCCTCGCATGGCAGTCCTGCTGCCTTCGTTGTGTAACTGCGTGTGAGTGAATGGGTGAATGAGAGGCAGCATTGTAAAGTGCTTTGTCCCTTTAGGAAGAAAAGCAATAAATGCAGTTCTTTTCCCATTTAGTCTTAGGATTCTTATTAGGATGTTCAATGACAGAATGTTTTGGGCTGTGAAAATCTGATGGCATTCATTAAAGTCGTGTGAAAATTATTATATTATTATATATTATTATTATATATCTGATTTGTAAAATCATGCCATAAAGGCTTTTACTAGAATAAAAATGTATTCAGCCCTGTAGTTGATGTAATATATTGCATTTGTCAGTGAATAGGCTTTATTATTTTAAAAACATCATGGAATAAAGTACCAGCAGTTTCTCTCATTTGATAACAATAATGTGATTACCAAAAACATCAACATTAACACGTTACATTACTTAATTATGTCTTTTGCCTAAAGAACCATTTATTTACATTAAATCGGTAAAATAAATGAAACAGCCAAAAGAGGGAAAAATGCAAAAGAAAACTGTAGATCTCTCACATTGATATTTGCTGTATATATACACCCTCAATGTCCTTTCTGGTGGTGGGAATTGGGGAAGGAGGCTGGTATAGTAGTCAGGGTCAGCAAAACACAAAAGAAGGTCCTGCTAATTAATTTAATTAATGATCACAATTTAGCTGAGCAGTCATTTCTTTTTTGTCCTTTTTGTGCGCACATGAATGTTTCAGGGTCAGTGTGCACTTGTGATCGTATACATGTATGCACAAAAATGTATATGTGCAAATCTCTTTGTAAAGTAGTTCTTTGTGTGCCTGTCTATGCATTGTGTGTGCGTGTGTGTGTGTACCGGTTGTGAAGCCTATTCATTTTCCTCAAGGTTCGTTTTCCCTAACAGGTGTGGATTTCATACTTAATAAAGGACTTGTTTTTGATTTCACACACATACACGCACACACACTCAGAAATTCACAGCATTTTCATTAAGCTAGACAAACAAACACACACACACACACACACACACACACAGTGGGTTTTTATTAAGAGATGTGATGTTGTAATTAACAGTGAGATAAACTGCTGAGTCATTGTATTTCCTATATTAAGTTTGATAATGTTTTTAATAAATGGCATTATGCTGTGGATGTCAGTGCTCTGGAGGAAACACTTCCCATCTCTAAAAGTGAGTAGTCGTCAAGTTTTCAAAGGCTAATTGACTCTTTAAAATGCAGCTGTGTGTGTGTGTGTGTGTGTGTGTGTGTGTGTGTGTGTGTGTGTGTGTGTGTGTGTGTGTGTGTGTGTGTGGAGATGAAGTGGTCCAAATGCTAACACATGGTCACTTGTGACTTTAGACCATTTTCATCAGTGGTAATATACTTTTTGTGCCCCATGATAGTGGTGGCTGGGTCATTATTGGGACGGTGATGAACCCTGATGAAGGCAAGATAGCCGAACACGTCTGGTGGACCAAGCATGGTGTACTGAAGCAGAGTGTGTGATGTGTTTTATTCTTAAGTGCTTGCAATGAAGCCCATACTGGTCTGCACCTTACTGTGTGTGCATTCTCAGTGTAAGAAATTGCACAAAAGTTTTCATAGTAGTGTTACAAAGAAATAATGCTTGTGTCAAATTTGTGTTGACATGAACAGACCTCAGTTAATGGCTAAATCATGAATGTCTTGAAAGGTAATACTACCACAAAACAGTGAAGGTGGTTAACACTTTTTAGCTGGAGGCCAGAACCTGCCACATCTACATGATGGGAATCAGTCAGAACAGTATTGCTCATCAACAAAGTTAATATCATGACCCTTTTCCACTGAAAAAACTTTTCCAGGAATTCAGGAACCTTTGAGTGCAAGTATCTGATTCCAGATTTAGTTCCTGGGCTGTAGTTCATGAATCTCCAAAAAATCCCTGTTCCCTTCCTCAACGCTTTTTGATGGCCCTGGAACTATTGTAGGGTTGAATGTCATTGATTGGTTGAGCACCAGCCCTGAGAACACATGTAGCGGCACAACAGCGGGCACAGATTGTTGCTAGTATGAGCATTGCGACTTGAGCTGTGAATTTTGTATGTTATTGATGTTTAAAAAGAACTAGTCTAACCAGTCTAAAAAGAGCAAAGTAATAGCAAGTTGGCTAAAGAGAGATGAATGAGACAGAGAATTGAAACTTCATTTGAAAATTGTTTCAATGGGGTTGCATACTGAGCAACAAGAAATTGCCAGACAACACTCCGCAGATTGTCCCTGCTTTGGAGACAGGCATTTATTCCTCCTGGCATTCTCTCTTTACTCCTCATGCAACAGTAAAACTAAAAAGAACAACATGGTGACTCAGTGTTGTCTTGTGGTGTGCAAAAATAGCATCTCAAACAAAGCCGAAATGTGCCTAATCTAAATATTTCTTTAGATCCAGGGGAAATTCAAGCACAATGAAATCCCAATTAAATCCTCATGTAGTGTCTGGGTTTAGTTCATGGGCCTTCTTAGTTCCTGAGAATATTTAGTCAAAAAGGGTTGCTAGTGTGAATGCATTGTAGCAAGCCTGTAACATAAAGAACAGTGTACTTGATCTTATCCAGGCTTGAGCACTGTTGAGTGTCAGCATCCAAACAGCCCTACCTACTGAACCCTATAGATTTACATTCACCAACAACATAGACCTGTTGAATTGACCTTAATCCTTTGCTTGGCTATGTTCAGTATGGTGTTGACTCGTGTTGAGAGGCTACTTTGAGAGTAGACGTATGTGGTGAGACACTACTCCACCTCAGCCACCTCACCTTCACCTCTTCTCTTGTGCTGCTCTTCACCCTCTGAATGGAGCTGATAGTTTAGTTATTGTACTGTAAGCAGCAGACGATGCACCACCTCCGCTGAGACACCTATTGTTGCTCCGTCCCTTGATACTGACCCTGGCTCACATCAAAAATTGAGTGTGCATGGGCGTGTGCATGTGTTTGTGTATGTGCAGTAACTTAAACCAACTTCTGTGATTCTATCAGCGGCTTTGTTGCAAGAGGAAGCAAGAGAAAGAATAGATAACAGGGAGGGAAAGTAGAATGGGAGAAGAGAGGAAAATAGAGAGGAGGAGAAGAAAATGCAAAGCAGTTCAATGGATGTAGTCATTCAAAAGAGAGGCAGGGAAAGTGGAGAATAAATGCAGAACAGGGAAAGGGAGATGCCTCTCTGCATTGTTTGTTCTCCTGATAGGAAATATTAGACCAGAGACGTCTGGCTGGCTCCCCAGTGGACACACACACACACACTGGCAGTAAACACTTTTGTGGTGTCTGGACCCATGGGTGCCCAGCTGCTGCTTGCACAGTTATTTGATATTGGTGATCTCAGCTACAGGGACAGAAACAGGAAGATACATTTACATTTTCTGTCCTAAACACACTGATACAGGTGTGTCCTAGACGCACAGAAGGCGATGCCTTTTACATTTCTTGCTCATTTTGAGTAAACACAAGAACTGGGTATCTAATTACAAAAATGTCAAATCTCTTCAAGAGAAAACATCAGTCACTGGAGCAAAGCTTAACCAAAGACATGCTACACTCAAATTATATTGTAGTTGAGATACAATGTCCAGAATATGTGAACTAAACAACAGATAAAAATGACACATTATTAATGTGTGCATGGAAGGAACAACAGACATATGTCTAGTTTTGTGCCACACTAAGGAGCTTAAAATTAATAGCTGACCTCCCCTGTCCAATAAGTAAGTCTAAATGTGGCAAGTGTGCGTGCTTTTGGTGTGTAAGGAAACAAGTTAAAAGGGAAAAATTGGGAGAAAGACGCAATGTGATGGAATTGGGGAAAAAAAGAACAAAAAAGAGGGCATAGGAGAGATGGAAGCAGACAGGCAGATAGAGGAAGAGAGGTGTATCTCGTCTTTGCTAACCAGATTACTTTACTATGTGTCAACAAAACACTTAATCCACTTGGCATCTCTAAGCCGCTTAACACTATAACCTTAGCTGTTATACAGACACACAGACACGCATACACTTTGTCTTTGCGATCAGTAGCAAAGTACAGTCAGGGATTTTATGCATGTTTGGCAGGGCATCTATTGATACCCCCCCTCCAATCTGTCTTTGTTGTTGGACATAATTTAGTCCATCTAAATGTCAATATATTTTAGCTCTATTTAGTTGTTGATCTTCAGGGAAGTCTAGTTGTGGTTGCAGCAGTCTGCAAATCTTTTTTTGTTTTTGTTTTTTATTTATAATTTTCAACCAACAAACAAACAAATTCCAGTGACCACACACACAAAAAACAACAACAACAACAACAAAAAAAAGACAATAAATAAAAGGGGGGAGGGGGTACAGAATATAACAACAGAGATTCAAAAATACAGGGTCTGTTTAAGGTTTCTCAAGACAAGACCTAATAAAGTTCCAGGGTCCATCAGGACCATCGGGCCTATCAACATTTTGGAGAATTAGAGCTGCCTGTTCCATTGATAGCAAGTCCATAAAGTCCTTGCGCCACACACCATACTGAAGCAGTTCGGTTTGCGTTGTTTCCAGTTCATTAAAATGATTCGCTTGGCTGATTTGGCATTTGATACGCAATGGCCATTCTCACACCTAGTATACAGGTTACCTGACAGGGAATAATATCTATATTAAGAAGACATTACATGTTTCAATAATATCCAACCAGAACTGCTTAACAAAAGGACAAGTGCATCAGTGTACACTCTACTTCACAACCATGCCAACACAATTTGGATAATGTATGATCAATTTTCTGCAATGTGCATCTTTATTTGCAGAATCTTATATCTGACACAATTTGATATTTTAGTACTATTTTTAAGTGCTGTGTCCCATTGTGTTGTAGTTATGGGAATACCTGTGTCACGTTCCCATTGTAATTTAGTTTGGAAGTTGCTGTCAGAGGTAGCAGAGCAGCCTATACATTGCTGGGACTGTTCCTCTCCTGCCAGCAGCTCCCATTAGTTTGTCTTCTAAGTCTCTCTTGTTTCCTACGTCTATGCCCTTAGAGAATAACAACTTTAAAATAAATTTTATTTGCAGATAAGATAAAAATTTCATCTCAAACTGTGTTTTCAACTCATTGAAAGGGACCATATTTCCATTTCTGAACACTTGCCCCACCTGTTTTATGTTATGCTGCTGCCATACGCTATTATTTAGGGGTTTACCAAACGCAATGAACATGGAATTGTTCCATAATGGACATAATGGTAAAGATATTCCACTAAAAACGTTTCTGTAGCATTTTCACTATTTCACATGAGAATTGTAACACTGGATTGTCCATTCTGGGAATGACTTTTGGGTTGTATCATAGGATTGGTAGAGATAAATCTTTATTATGGTCTTCTAAAATTTGCTCCTCAAGCCATTCCCAACTGCCAATCTTTCTCACACCATTATAAGCCCAACGCAGGAGATATCTTGAATTGTAAGTTATGTAGTACTGGTGGATATGTGGTAGCCCTATTCCTCCCCCTCCGCAGGTTTATCAGTTTTTTATAACTGACCCTCGTTTTCTTGTCCTTCCAAAGGAAGCTGGAGAGTAATACATAATATATAATAATATTTATTATAATATTTATTTCCTTAAACCAGCTTGGGGGAAACTTGAGCGGTATAGATGACATAAGGAAAGTCAGCCTTGGTAACATATTCCTTTTTATAACTTTAGATCTTCCTGGCTTCCACTTGGGCAATGCCCAAATGAGATTGAAAAGTAAGCTAATTAAGTGGAATAGCCTCACTCTTGCTGTAATTTACTTTTTGCAACCAGAAAATTGCTTTAGTACTTTAGGGATGGAAGATGTTGGATTCAGTAAAGTTTATAAGAATATGTCATCGGCAAAAAAGCTGGCTTTGAATTCATAGTAACCAATACTCGTACCAATGATATGCTTTTGAGCCCGTATGGCACATGCCTGGGGTTCAAGGGCAAGGAAAAAATAATTGCCGATGCCGGGCAACCTTGACATGTAGGCCGATAGAGGTGGAATTGGTCCGACCTTATACCATTTGTTTTAACTGTTCCTATTGTTTCATGTTAGAGTGCCTTTACCCATTTCATATAGACCTGACTAAATCCATATTTGGAAAGTGCAAAAAACAAGTATTTACACTCTATTCTATCAAAGGCTTTCTCAGCATCCAGAGATACTGCTATCGCTGGATGCTGATAAGTCCCCGTCCTTGTCGTAACATGAAGTAGCCTCCTCATATTATTTGAGGCTAGGCAACCTTGTATAAAGCCAGCTTGATCAGTATGTATCAAAGAAGTTATAATCTTTTCCATTCGCCTTGCAATAATCTTTGCAAACAGTTTGTAGTCGTTATTTAAAATACTCAAAGGCCTAAAATCATTCATCAAGTCACTCATTTGCAGGTGGTCCTTGCCTGGTTTTGGAATTAACGAAATAGTAGCTTGGCGCATGGTTAGTGGCATAGATTGTTTAAGTATTACATCATTAAACGGCAACCTTAGAAGTGGTGTAAGAGTGTCTTGGAAACGATTATAAAATTCAATTGTATAGCCATCATCGCCTGGTGTTTTACCACTTGAAAGGGATTTGATAGTCAATTTAATTTCGCTTTCTGAGACAGGAGCCTCCAATGATTCCCTTTCTTCTTCACTACAGGTTGGTAAAGATATATCTCTGAAAAAGTCTTCCATTTCCTTTTCACTCACACAACATTCTGATTTATACAATGTGCTATAAAACTTTGTAAATGCTTGGTTAATTTGATTTTGATCACAAACCAATGACCCATCTTCATAATTTATGCTAGAAATTGACTGACGGTTTTCTTGTTGTTTCAATCTTAGAGCAAGCATTTTACCAGCTTTATCGCCAGATTCAAAATATCTTCTGCGTAGCTGAAAAAGAGCAAACACATTTTCCTCATATAGGATTGTTTGTAATTCTGTTTTTATAGCCAACATTGTTGTTTTTTAGCTGTAAGTTGCTGGGATCCAACATATGCCTTGATTCAAGCATCTTAAATTCAGTAACAAGACCATGCTATCTAGCCGTTGAGTAGCTTATAATCCAGCCCCTATAAATTGCCTTGAAGGCTTCCCATACCGTCTGCACTGACTGGACTGATTTAAGGTTAATGTTGATGTACTCCTGAGTTTTTCCCCCACCATATACACAAAATCTTCATTTTTAAATAGAGAGTTATTAAATCTCCATTGTTTAGTTTTATTGTTAATTACAGTTGAAGTGAAGAGGACTGACAAGGGAGCATGGTCTGAAATAATAAGGTTGTGAATTTTGCAGTCAATTACATTACCAACCAAAGAATGAGAGAAACGCACATAATCAATCCTGGAATATGTATTGTGAGCGTGGGAATAAAAAGTGTATTCTCATGTGTCAGGATTAACAACACGCCAAATATCGGATAATGCAAGGGACTCTTGGATTTCTTTAAGAGCATTTGATAGTGGTCCATCTGATGGGAGGGGGTGTCCAGATCTATCAATCATTCCATCAGAATGGGATAATCAGCAAATTCTGCCAGCACCAGGTTCAATTTTGATAAAAATGTATTCTGTCCAGTGTCCAAGGAGCATACACAATAATTAAAGTACATTTTTGATTTTGTATGAGACCTGCTTAAATCTTTACCAACTATTTGTTGTGTATAGTCTAAATGATATTCTCTTTGCATCGTCTGCAAATCTAAGTGTATCGTTTGAAGTTAAAATTAGGCGTGAGGTGTGAGGTTAAGGAAAATATTAGGTTAATAAACAACTTTTTAGGTTACGGTTTTGCTAGCTTATCCAAAAAGTGACAAGACGACCCAATGCGAGCTGACGAGAACGCGTATCAGGCACACAACACTCTGTGTGACGCAGGCAGTAAGGCTCCGCACCCGGCTGAAATACCAAGTTTATAGGGGGTCCCGATGTGAAAGCTTTCCATTTACAGAGCAACAAACAGGAAGGCAGGGACATAAACCAGACAGTGATGGAAGGATCTGTTCATATCCTGATTGCTCTCACTCTTTCAGTGGAATTCAGTTAAGTTCAGTGTTAGTGGCTGCTTTATTGGAAAGGTGCAGGGCAAAGCAGAAGGGGACATAATGAATTCCATTCATACAGAACAATACCAAACTAGAACAGATTATCTAGCCTCTACTTATTCAGTATTGTTGTCAGTTTCTCTGAAAGTGCAACACTCACATTGTACTGCTGAATTACACACTTACTTTGAAACTACATGGATAAGGAGCTTTGTGAAAACTGGAGAGATTGCATGTTGGATTATTTTTGAGAAAATCAATCAGTAGTAATATTTCTCACTGTGTCTCTGTGACTAGCTGTGTCCACTCTGTTGTTTGAGCCTCATCTTTTCTCTCTCTCTGTCTCTCTTTTTCTCCTGTTCAGTATCTGAGTCTGTCTCACTCCTTTTGATTTCACTCTTTTTCTTGTGCCATTTCTAAGTGGGGAACAATGACCTCTGGACTGTAGGAGACAGGATATTAGAGTGATTCTCTTTTTACAAAGTACTGTTATTATTAAGCCAATCACTGGACACAAGTTGGCAGGATCTTTAGAAATCATCACATCGCTTAAAAGGGGTGAACAATGGCCGCAGCTGACATGCTCAGTGAGGCTACATAAGTGGCATAATTTAAACAACAGTCTGGCAATGAAATATTCTAGTCCCTATGTCGTTTATTGTATTAGAAACGGTCATTCAGTCTCCATGAGCTGGACTTGAAATAAATTGGTCATTTCGAATCCTTATTTATTATTAAAAAAACATAACAACGTCTGATATTATGTTGACTGACAAATTCTTATGAAGCTCTCTCTCTCTCTTTTTTTCTCTCTTACTCTGTGTCATTAATGTCTGACGGCTTACATCCTGTGTGTGTGTGTGTGTGTGTGTGTGTGTGAGTGTGTGAAAGGTAATTTTGCATTATTACATAGAGTATCTACACTGGATACTGTGCATGCATTGAAGCTGGTATTGTCAAAATCCTTTTTTTTGTAACCACAGTTTATATTTGACCAATGGGCTGTAGACTCTTATTATTATTATTATTATTATTATTACTATTATTATTATTATCCACTTCAATTAAACAAAAGAAAGGATTGATATCAATCTCTGGAAACTCAAATTGGGGGTGTCAAATCATGGGGTGTTCTTCAGTGTGTGTGTGTGTGTGTGTGTGTGTGTGTGTGTGTGCGCGCGCGTGTGCTGACAAATTCCATGTGCTGTTTAGAATAATATGTATTCCTTAAAATATTTATATTGCTGGCTTATTAAACTATACATCAGGTAGCGTTAATATGCTCACAACATATTTACTCATGCTGTTGCAAAAGAACTTCATATATTAGATAGTTACCCAGTACAGCACACAAACACATCATGGTAGAGGGAGAGAGAGCAGATGCTGGAGAAGACAGATCACTGCAATAACCAAGGTACATATGTAAGTATAGAGAGATTATACATGCACATTCACCAAGATGCATTTGAAGACATCCACACTGCAGTATTGATACATAGGTATTACTGTTGGTTATGTCTTTGCTTAGCTGGTGCTGTATGTTTAATACAAAACAGCCTTAAGGAATAAATAATGTATAATCTCTCTTCTTCTCTCACAGCGAGAAGGCGTGGAGAGTAGTAGTGAGTATGTTTGTTACACAAAGACTGCAGTTACTAACTGCAGATGTGTTTCAGGCTCATCTTTCACACTCTTCCAAGAACTAGTTGATTGTGTGTGTGTGTGTGCATATGTGTGTGTGCCACTGGAGAGGTCACGTGTATACAGAAAAAAGTTTCCCACTAGCAACTGAAATGTACACAGGATGCATGCACCTCCCACGCACACACATATACACACACACACACTCGCACACAGCCTTGGTGCCAGTCATATTCAATAGCAATCTAGTGCTGACCAGAGAAATCAATGAATAACAGACTAACTGACTAGAGGGTTTAACTTTGGCGCCGCTAACATGGAGAAGACACTTCATTCCATCAAGTGGCTAACATTAAATCATTAACCATACAGCATTGCTCTCTCACTCCCCCCTCCCCTCCCCTCTTCACTTCTCTTCTCTCCTTTTTATCCTCTTAAAAAAAAATCTTTGTTCCTCTCTGTTAAAATACAGTTAATATACAGTAAATGTACTGATACAGTTCCATTCTCAGTACAAAAAGTCTACTGTGTCATCAATTTAGACAATTTCGATTATAGCATTAATATTGTATGAACTTGTCCAGTGTAATAAAGTAAAAACAGGCAGACTGATATGCTGTATACTGTAATGAATTAACTATTTTACACCCCTGGAAGTCTACTAGCTGTTCTAATAATGAACACTTTCAGGGAAAAATTCAAAGAATCAATCGATTCAAACTAATCTGGAGCGTTTTGTAGGTTATTACAATACTAACAGTCATTAATCTATCAGATGCTACAAGCAACACGTCTTCCATTCTCCTTCCCTTACCTCACCTCCTCTCTCCTCCTTTCTTCTTCCCCTCTTCACTTGTGTTTCTCAGAACCCATTTAGGCAGAATCCATTACCAGAAGTGCAGAGGGAGAAGGAGTGAGCGAGCTAGATAGACAGAGAGGAATAGAGAGAGGGAGATAGAGGGAGTTTTCAGCCTAATAAATTCTACAGCAGGGTTTCTCGGTTTCACTGAGTCCTGGGACCTGATAGATGATGGCCTTTTTACTTGTGGTGACAGGCGAGGCTTTCACTGCAGCTCTGCAGAAACCTCATACAGTAACTCAGTTAAACTGTTTTTCTCTGTGTTTTGCTCAAACTACTTTACTTTATCTCTTGTATGCAAGGAACATGCTGAACTCGAAATATTTGGAATTCTAATGTTGCCATGCTTTTCAGCAATGGAAGAACATGTCAGGATTTCCAGAAGTCCTAAGAAGGCATCCCATCCCCACTAGGAAACTCGCACTGTGTTTTCTCACATTAAAGTCTAGTTTTCTTGTAGACTTGGACACTGGTGGGACCAGTGTAGGAAATTAAAAAAATATTTGGGGGGCAACTTTTGCCCCCACTGTCTAACAAACTGGGGCATTTCCAAAATTGTGGGGAAATGAGAACAATTAAAATGCATGACTTTACAGTAATCACAAGCTTGTGCATGAGTAAATAAAAAGCAAAGAGAAGTGTGCAATCATGTGGAATAAGTATGTAATTTAAAAAGCACAATCACAAACAGCAGTGATACTATTTCTAATAAATATAGTGGATGGGGAGATTTTGAAATTTCATCGGGGGGAAGCAGGATGCATATTTTATAATTTATCAGAATCAGATCATTTATATCATATATAATATATCATTAATATAGTTTATAATAGATTATCAGTATGTTTTTGTGCCAGATTCGGTTGCGGTGGACGGAGAAAATAGAACAGATTCCGAAACTCGGCAGAGCACAAGCAGACCGTGGAGCTCCGCAGCCGGCTTCTGAAAACTGAGTCCGGTTTGAAATGGTATATATACCACATGACAACTATACCATAACCATACCATATACCGATAACGATACCATACGACAACTGGGATATCCGATACACTCTACACACTCTTGATTATTGTAACTCCCTCTTCGCTTGCTTCAGCAAAACATTCTGGATCGTTTACAAGTGGTCCAAAATGCTGCTGCTAAGCTTTTGACCAGGTTCTCCAAAAGGTCGCATGTGACACAGGTCTTGATTTCTCTTCACTGGCTCCCCATCCCATTCAGAATTCAATTCAAAGTTCTTGTGGTGACAAATAGAGCACTGTGTGGTCAGGCACCTGCTTACTTTAGAGATCTGCTGGAGGCCTACGTTACCAGCAGGTTGTTCCTCGATCCATGCTTAAAACTAAAGGACACTGTGCTTTTGAGGTTGTGGCTCCTAATCGTTGGAGCACTCTCCCATTGGACTTAAGATCTGTTGACACTGTGGACCCCTTTAAAAAGCAGCTCAAGACCCATTTGGTTAGACTTGCCTTTGTGTCATTTTTTTATTTATTTATCTTTTATGGTGCTTTATGTCTGTGTGTATGTTGGCTGCCTTAATTCTTTTGTGAAGCAAGGTGCTATATAAATAAAGTTACTTACTTAGTTACTTACATATGAAATGCAGCACATCATTTGTGGTATTTTTAGTTGTATAGTGACACTCAAAGCTCTGGACTGTCCAAGTGTATATGAAACTAGAGCTGAAAGGATGAGTTGATTAGTCAATCGATCATTTCTCAAGCTTCTTCTTTGTCTTAGTAAAATGAATATCTCTGAGTTTTGGACTTTGGATCATTTTATAGACTAAACAATTAAGTGATTATTCACAAAAAATTATTGGCAGAAAAATTGATAATGGAAAGTTTTATTTTCATACATTTTAATGGTTTAATGTTTTTTGTCCCCCCTTAATGTATACTTTCTGTAAGAGGATTTCAGACGCAACTGAAAAAAGTGACGCTTGGTGAATCATGAGTGCTGAAGCTACCAGAAGGCCATCTAATTTGTTAACTGTCTAAAAAGACTGTTTAAAAATGATAAAATGTCTAAAAAGACAATTCAGTGTGTGATTCATTTATTGGAATTATTTTTTCCCCTTTTCTGTTTTACAATGTGGGTCTTGTGTTCAAAGCTTTGCTTTTTTGTGTGATAACACAACAATAAGGTCTTTGATTCAGAGACCATAGAAGCTAGGTGAAGGGTAAAGGGTGTGATGCTTTGTTCCTGTGAATATGCATTACGGCTTGGTGATTTCTGACAAGTGAAAAGATATTTTGTGCTGGCTGTTTGCACGTCTGTGTGTGTGCGTGTTGGGAGGTAGTGAAAGTATTCAAGGTGAGAACTGAAATGGGATATCAAGCAGCTCAGGTTCAGAGTGGGTTTCATATCTGTCACACTGTAATGGGAGTATTGATGAAGTGTCATGTCAGAATTACACACACACATACACACACACACACACACAGACACACACACACACATATACAGTATCTACCTGTTTTTATTATACATTGTTATTGTTAGCCCATCTCTCTCTCTCTCTCTCTCTCTCTCTCTCTCTCACACACACACACACACACACGCACACACACAATCATTAGTATGTGGTGCTGTGTAATAGCTGGATCAATAGTTGTGCTGTTCTTACAGGATCATTTGGCCTCTGAAGCAAATGCTCTGACAGCCACTACATCATTAGGACATTAACACTCGCCCGCTGTCTCGATCTTTATCTGCCCCTCTTTCTGAATCCCTCATTCACTCCTTCCTTCTCTCTCTTTGTCCTTCCTACTCTTTATATCGTAGGGGAGAGTGCCAATGTGCCCTAATTTTCCTCTTTCACTGCTTCCGTCTTACTGATACTGCTCTCACATTAAGTTACACACATTTCCTTTGATGTCCTTTATTTCTGTTGTAATAGTCTCTTATTCTCACTGCACTTTCTTCATGTGTACTGCATCATTGAAGATACACTATTCAATTCAGTTTTATTTATATAGCGCCATATCATAACAACGTTATCTCAGGGCACTTTGACTAGCATGAGAAAGAAAAACTGTCAAAGACGATGTTTTTTTGTGCTGATATGGCCTTAGACTAGGCACATCCCTGGTGACCACTAAGAATCAATCCCTCATCGTCACCATGAAGGAATTCTGTCACTTGGAGCAATGTGATTCGTCAGCAATTACAGTACCACGGTGGTACATCAATTGTGCCTGTGCTAACAGAGATAATTAAATAGACTGCAGAGGGAGTTGGGAAGTAAAGTGTTTATTGTATAGGAGGGACAGGTGTGTGTGTTTATTAGGTGTCTTTTTCTTCCGTTGAGATTAATTTAAAGATTAACCAACCTTTGTACCTTCACCATCCTGAGACTACTGTATAGGCCACAGCCTGGAAACATTACTGTCTTTTATTGACACCCAGACCAACAGGAAACTGACGCTTTTACCAACCAATCGGGAAAGCAAGTGAGCATTTGGAACTAACAGATTTTTTTTTTTTTTAATTAGGAAAAGGTGATGCACTAATTACATAAAGATGTACTGCTTTTCACTCTAAATGGAGAAATAACCACCACTCTACGAATGCCTCACCCCACCTCCCTCTGTTTCTCTCTTTCTCACAAACACACACACACACACACATACACACACATGCTAGCCTTACCAAAAGTGTCTGGAAAGCTAGTGATAGTGCGGCTGACCCCAGCATATGGGTGATTTTACTGAGAAACTTCACATACTCATGCACACACACAGACACACACACACAGCCTTGTTTTCTCCTTATTTTCATCTCTCTTAGTCGCATACAAACTCACACTCTCCCACATCGCCTTGTTTGTCCTTGGCAGCTATTTCTAGTGTCATATGGCTTCTACTAAATGTGATTATGACACTAACAAAGGCTGTTTAGCTGAATGTGTGTGCGTGAATGAAAGTGTGTGTGTATGCAGGCCTGTTGAGTGGGTAGGCCATTCTGTCTGTCTCTCAGACAAGCCAGCTTAAAATGACACTTAGTATTGTTCCCTTTTTTCACTGACTATGTTTACATGCACAAAATATTCTGGTTTTTGGCCTTATTCAGAAAGAGATAGTTTTCCTACTAAGCTATTTACATGGCTAATAAAAATAAATATTCCACTAATATTCCTATTTACACGCAGCAGTGCATACTCTGGCTGTGTTTGACAGGGGTCGTAACATGTCGTTTATCATGTTAAAATATGGAAAAGTGGAACGGCCCACATGTCTTTATTGGAAAATGCTACATTCGGAATAAGGCCTAATTCGGAATATCCAAACAGAATATGAGGTTTACATGACCAGTTTCAAATTCAAAATATTATCACATCCGGAATAATAGTGGAAAATTAGTGGACATGTAAACATAGTCAGTGATTCTATATAGCTTTACTGTAATATACAGATCTGCATCATGTAAACAAGTAAAAAAAATGAAGACATCTTTCAGTAAAGGCCAGTTCAGACCAAAGATTCGCGATTAGACGAAACCGTTTTAAAATGTTAAAAAGTTGCAGCGGTGTGAACTGACCCGTCTCAGCTCGACTGAAGCTGGCTGATGGCGTCGCCTGTGACTCAGCTTGTCAAATCACCAGCGGCTGGTTTTAAAACGTAAGGCACGTCACCTGTTTCAACAGCCAATCAGCTCGTAGCGAAGTCAGCTGTCATCTCGACCCGCTCGTTTTTTTATGTTTTCGCCGTTTATCAATACTAGAAATGCAACTGTAGCAACTCACTATCACTACCCTCATTCATATTTTAAGACGCTACAAATTATATCCAGCTACAAAAAAAGCCTGAAAAGCCGGTAGTTAAAATGGAAGTACAGAGAGTCGTTGCTATGGAAACGATACACTGTCTCGTCTAGTTGCATTGGTGTAAACTGACAGGTTTCAGAATGTTGCAGACTGGTGCATTGCAAGTAGCTGCAAGTTTCAACTCGTCGCGAATCTTTGGTCTGAACTGGGCTGATGAATAATCTCAGTAACAGCCCAGAGTCAAAAATGTGGAAAAATGCAAACTCTGATTCTTTCTGTTTCTTCTGTTTAATCTGCTTATAATGTCAGAATGTTCCCTTCTTTTCCACCTTCATCCCTGTTCCACTAACAGTGCATGGGTTCATCTTCTTTCTGCAAGGGATGGTCATACACAAACACTGTGTGTCTACTGTCATAAATGATTGGTGACTAAATTATGACATATGACAGGTTATCTATGGCTGGAGGAGAGCATTGTCAATTTAACAAGTAAATATACAGTATTTTGTTTACCTGCATTCACAGGCCCACATTTTTGTTTTTTGTTTTTTTACTGGATTTGAAGAAGTTGAAGAAAATCTTCTCGGATGGCTGAACCTTAAATGTCCTTGATTTTCAGCCTTCATAGTGACAGGATTTGACCAGGCTTCTTTCCTAGGAGACAGCTAAATGTACGATTTTCCAGTTGGCTGGTTCACTAATAACCAGCGGTAAGTTTCTCAAAAAAATATCAGACATCTCTGCCAAACCACCAAAGTACAAGCCATTATCAGAGAACCTTCTAACTGACATGACCAGTCTATTACACTCCACTTACACTATAATGGATGATCAGACCATTTTAAAACAAAAGGGTAACAAAAAGGCAAACACTAACTAAACAACAAATACAGCAGCACAGGACAATTTGTCTATCAGTTTAAATATTTTAGCAATTAACCAAAACAAAAATTTTCAAAAAAACGAATATATTCAAAACGAAATAAATCACATCTCTAAACTAGAAATTCCAATCCCTCCCCATGCCTCCCCATGATGTGGCAGGCTCTTAGTACACTCTTATTCACCATATTCACACGGTGGCCATCTTCCTCTGACGTCACGCTCAGGGTGGGAACGGGTGTGAAACTTGCACTAAGTAGCTTAAATCCTGTGCGAGAATAATGAGACGGTCGAAAAACGTGACTTGTTTACCGTCACTTTCCTTTGACCAAATTGATAAATGGGCGGGTGAATTTGCCAGGATCCCCAAAAGGATTTTAAAAAAGGGATTCAGCAACTGGACTGAAGCTTACGTCTGGACACTTGGAACACACTTTTGTGTTGGATGTAATTTGTATGAACATTACACAGAAATATGTGTTCCAGTGAGCATAATGTCACGTAACGTTACTGACTTAACCAGAACATTTCTGAGGTCGGGTGAAGAGACAGCAAGACAGTTAACGTTACATTGCAAGGTTGATTACATCCAGTGTGTTTTACTTTCAGGCTTAAGTAAATGTGGCCAAGATGTGCATTATATGCCTTTCCTATCGTAACGTTAACACTATCAAACGGTACGGAAATGTTAGCTAGGAAGTGGTTGAATGCTAACGTTAGCTGTTGTCTAACGGTTGCTAATGGGTTATCAAATGTTGTTTTACCTTGAAATAAGGCCCGATGTGGAGCCTGGATCTGTGGTGCGGGCCACCTGCTGCCCCCGTGTTGCTGCTCGGCAGCCGCTGCTGCCATTGTTGTTTTTGGACTTATTATTAGTATTACTACTACCATATTGCTATTAGTATTATTTGTATTAACATTAATACCATTTCCACTACTGTTACTTTACATCTGTATGTACAACTGAACTGTGCTGTGCTACTGCATGTTCGCTTTCCTCATGCTCGCTCTCTCTCTATCTCTCCCTCGCTCTCTCCCTCTCCTCTCTCTCAACTCAACCGGTCAAGGCAGATGACCGCGCACCCAAAGCCTGGTTCTGCTCGAGGTTTCTGCCTGTTAAAAGGGAGTTTTTCCTTGCCAACAAATGGGAACATTCGTGACAATTGCCATACTGACAAATGGGAAACCGAAAACCTCAGACAAAGGGTTGCTAAATGTCACAGATCCCTTATATTTTGAGTGTTGTAACCCTAGTTCTATGAGTATAGTTTAGTAACCTTGATTCTCTGAAGAAGGGGCTGACAAATGGGAACATTTTTGACATTTGCCATACTGAGAAATGGGAAACCGAAAACCCCATACAAAGGGTTACTAATTGTCAAAATATAAGGGTTTTTCTGACGTTTAGCATCCCTAATTATGGGGCGGTCAGTGTTCCCAATTGTCAGTGAAGCACCCACACTTGGTGATCTGTTTTCTGGGTAGAAAATGGGCTCAGGGACCCTGGAGGTCCATAATTTTCTTTGACCAGTAATGTCAGCACAGCTTGCCTGACTCAGAGAGGCTCTTGCTGGGCATGTGGGCTACTGGGGACCAGTAATCTTATTCTGACAAATGGGAAACCTGACCGTCCCATTCAAAGGTATGACAAAGGAAAACAATTAAGTTTCCCCTCCACTCTGTCAGTATGGTAAATGTCAAGAATGTTCCCAAATGTCAAAGGGGAACACTGAACACCCCATTCAAAAGGTTGCTAAATGTCACAGATCCCTTGTATTTTGAGTGTTGTAACCCTAGTTCTCTGAGTAAAGTGTTGTAACCTTAATTCTCTGAGTAGAGTGTTGTAACCCTAGTTCTTTGAAGAAGGGGCTGACAAATGGGAACATTCTTGACATTTGCCATACTGACAAATGGGAAACCAAAAACCTCAGACGAAGGGTTGCTAAACGTCACAGATCCCTTATATTTTGAATGTTGTAACCTTAGTTCTATGAGTAGAGTTTAGTAACTTGGGTTCTCTGAAGAAGGGGCTGACAAATGGGAACATTCTTGACATTTGCCATACTGACAAATGAAAAATAAATACCAACCCACTGCAATATGATGCTGCAGAGTTTGAAAAAATGGCAAAACAACAGATGCATGATCTGCAGCGAGTTGATTCCTCTGCCCCTGATCCAGTTCCACATTCAGTCCTGTCGAGATAATGTAAGTTGTCTTATAAATGTTTAAAAAAACCCTTGTACACCATTAAACTTCCTCCGCTATAATTCTGTGGAATCTTGCACCGCCTTTGTAGTGTAACTTAGTGTTGAAGTAACAAGTTTATGTTATAAAGGGTTTGTCCATTGTGTTTTATATTGCCCTTTAAAGAAAGATGAATCTAAAGAGGAAGCAGACCAGACAGCAGAACAGGATTCAGATCTCATTTGTGTGGTAAGGTGTCACTGATGTTTCAGTTTAATATTAATGCTGCACTGCAGACAAATTACACATACAGATATCACAGACATCAGTATCTTTTATTCTTTGGTTCATATACCACTGTGGTATTGTCAAGTTTGAGCTCTGATCTAAACAGCATGTGTTTCTGCAGTGAATGGGGCCTGTCAGCTCTTTACTTCACCACATGTTGGTTACACCCATCTTCAAACTGTAGACCCGAAGGGGAGGGAACAAGGACATATACAAGGACAAGGACATATATGAACATCCATTCACTCCCTCAATACAGCGGCAGTGAATGGAATTGAATTTGTGGTGCTCAGAGCATTGCTGTGAAACGTGTCTTTGCACAAATTGTGTCACAGTTATTCAGGATAAGCCACAGACCTGAAGCATTACTACATTCGGACATTTTGACTTTTACAGTCTTTGTCAGGAAAACATCAATGTGAACAAAAAGCAGGCTGCACCTACAATTAGGAGAATACATGATACAAAATAACATACACCACTCCAAAATGATTTACTATGTACATTAAAAAACACAGGATTTATGTAACACATATTTTTGCGATAAACATTTAAAACATTTAAAATAAGAGAAAAAATATGTAAACAGTATTGTGATTATACACAAGGATATACCAATCTAAGTAGCCATTAAGTAACAGGTCTGCCACCAGTTGGAGACATACCATTAAAGAGAGGGGGTAAAGGAAATTACATTTTGCATTTATTGTTGGTTTAAGGTTGAATTCCTCATCCACTCACCATCACCATTTTATCACCATCTGTGGGAGACTTGTCCTCTGTGACTGCTTTAAGCTGTTTTAGATCACCTGTATGTAAAACAAATAGGACATTTGTTTTTATCCCAAATCCAATAGACTTCTGGACAGCAACAGTATAATAAATGGTCAGTTTGCCTTGTGTACAGATGCACTTGCACCTTTGACACTTTTTGACTTAATGTGCCTTTGTGGCTACGGATTGGCTACTGTCATTAACCCTTTTGTATTTGCATTTTTAGGTTGTTTTTATGTGTGTGCATAAATTGTTCATGTGTATTTGTGTTTGCAAACTTGCTTGCCTGAAAAGCAATAAAGCATTTTGAATTGAATTGAAATGAGCTGCGATGGGGCTGTGTTCATCGCTGATGTTCCTGCGATGCTCACTAATGTGAGCTTGCAATATTCAGTGTGCAGACTTCCTCTCTAAGCCATGAGAGGTCCTAACTGAGAAGACTGGCAGCCTATGACAGCAGTAATACTACTGCATGGGTTCTCAAAACAAAGATTTCCTGTGGAAACTTTGACTTCCTGTCAAATGTTGCATTTTTAACCTAAAGGTTTTCTCTTTCTCTTTCAACAGGATCAAACATTGGAAGTCATTCTTCCAATGGCCTTTCATTACTTCCATGATTTGCCATTGCTACTAAAAACTCCAAAAGCTTTAATTCTTTTTTATTTTGTGCTGCTATGTAATCTAGCATTTTGCCACCAGATCTAGCACCAGTGACACACAACGTAAAACACAGTGTGTAGACAGCAGGGAATAACAGTGTTAGGGTGCAAAGTCCACACTAAACCATACGTTAAAACTAGTTAGTTTAAAACTGACTTGATCTTTGGTTGCACCACGGAGATGTAAGGTTCATCTTAGCTACTCTGGCGTGAAGTCCAAATTAACCAAAATACTGTCACAGAAAATAGACATTTTCACTTCCTGTGGCCAATAACATTACTGTGTTGTCTCTCGTGCCCAGTTGTCTTTGAACACTGTGTTACGCAATAGCGAAGAGGCTAACGGCTAAAAATAGCTAACGTTAATCACCAGACATCAACAAAAATGTACGTAAACTAGGACAAAGCATTATGACTTGGTGATAAATACAACCTTAATCTACAGCTAGTGCTAAATAACAACAGTGACATCGAGTGGTGAAACCGTCAACTACAACAGGGTAATATAACAATAATAGTACCCTATTATTGGGCAGATGAAATTGAAATTAAAAAATCTTTGAGACCATGTTTTCATGGAGAAAAAAAAGTCATTTGGTACATTCCTCTATTTTGGGATGACAACTATTATTAGAAATAGACTAGAAAGTTTGATTCATTTGATATCCAGACTTTTAAGAATGAGAAACCTACATAAACAGAACTTCTACAGAAAACTTCTTGAAAGCTTTTGAGAGCTTCATTGTGCTGCACTGTGTTCTTGTAACGTGTTGAGTCAATGGAAGGTCCCAGCAGAGTGGGACTTTTGCAAAACTGGTGTCTCTACGCTGGTTCTTTTAGGAGCCAAATCAGTGAAATGTACAACTGGCAAAACATCCGTGTCTTTCATTTTATTGTTATTCACACATCATGTTTCAGAGCTGGTTCTTTTATGCTGTTGTGTGAGACAGGACAGGATGCTCTGCAGCAAAATGTTAAACACCTACAGTAGAATTTAATTGGCTGCCGATGTGACAAAAATAACTGCCTGAGACTGTCTCAGGCAGTACAGAAAAATTCCAGAGAAAGTCCTGTGAGAGTCGCTAATGATTCATTTTGCACTTTGTCAAAGTTCTCAAAAACTTTCCTATGACAATGTAATAACTTGATGTCACAATTCATTTTAAGGAGAGGACCTGGTGCATATTCATAGCCGCAGAACACAGTGAGAGGGGCTGCTAACAAGGACACTTGTGTAGAGACATGACAATTATAATGGTGCATTCATGTTTTTGTCCTAGAGATTAATAAATTAGTACTGAATAAAAAAAATTCAATATAAAGTGGAGTACTGTAACAGGGTTAATTTTAGCAGCACACTTGACCCTCATCTTGTTCAGCAGAGCACTCCATTGCTGTCCTTAAATATATTCCTTAAATATGCCTCAGGCTTCAACCACACCTGCCTGTCATTAC
The DNA here is from genome assembly GCA_002120245.1 of Maccullochella peelii. NCBI lineage: Eukaryota > Metazoa > Chordata > Actinopteri > Centrarchiformes > Percichthyidae > Maccullochella > Maccullochella peelii. The sequence goes on from LKNJ01000808.1 coordinate 54,898, forward strand.
TTCATTGTTCACCCCGTGAAACCTCAAATACCTCTGCACCCCCACATGGAATTTGTAACGCTGTAACTAACTAAGTTAAGGCTGCACTAATCAATATTGCTGTATTAACACTGGGTTAAATGACTGCGTGTAACAAGTCACCATTGTTTCCAGCTGCAGCTGTTTTCAGTGAAAAATCTCACAAAACCCTTTAATCGCCACCTGTCCAGCACCAAACAGCTGACAGACAGTTAACGAGAAGTTTGTTAGAGACTAGCTGGTGGACATGGTTGAGCATTTAGCACCTAAAGAGCCGGTTATTTCCCTCAAAAGGAGAATGAATATTGGAATTAAATTCACCAGTTGGCCACAAACACAACTGCAAAAGAATGCTAAAGTCTCCCTGATGTGTAAATAAGAAAATGTTAGCTCACCTATATAATTTCATAATATGTCAATGCTGCATTAACAGCTTGTTCTGCCTTCCCATAAGTGGCCAAAAAACCCCAAATATATTCTTAGACTGTTTTCATCATTAATGATCAGTGTTAAGAGAGAGCAAGAAAGAAGACTGAGCTCGATACTAGACGAGAAAGAGAGAGAGCGAGAGAGATGATGTATTTAAATTTGCTTCTGCCAGACACAAAATGCCGTGAGGCTAACCCACACACTAATGAAGGTCCATGTTAATTGGAGCTCCTAATTAATGAGTCTGGCTGCTAAGAAATCCAATATGGTCCTTTATTTCATTCTGTCATAATATTAGCTTTACAGACACATAGAGAAAGAAATCCAAAACAGTGTTTTCAGTAGTTGAACATACTTATATTATATCCTTTTGAAGATATTTACTGTATTCCTAATGTAGACATATTTACAATGTATAAACTAACCCTAACACCAAATGTAGCATGTTACAATGTCCAGCAGTATTATGAGATGCAATATCTTTTGTGCAAAGTTAACATTTTGACATTTTAAATTGAGATTGTTATGTAAAGGATACGTAGAAATATGTAGGCTCATTAAGATCCAAAAAGACACATTTGTATTTATTCCAAAGTCTTTTGGAGCAAGATTTACAGTATGCACCCCCAATGCTGAGAATCGCTGTAACATGGCATCACTAAATGCTATACCACAGCTGGTCTGTGGTGCTGTATACCAAAGCAAACCAAAGGCAAGAGATAAAGGAAGAAGCACTATCTATATCTATCTCTCTATCTCCATACATACAGTTTATAGAGCAGTTTGCTTTGTAAGGATCTCAGCGTTTAGGAGATAGTGCCAAAAAGAACAAAACATTTTTTGTGAGTGGAAAATACTTACTTTTATGGTGCGGCCCCACTCGTTGATTTAATCTAATAGGAGGTTTTTTTTAGGAATTAAAAATCTAAACTGACCTTCAATACAAAGTGGAACTATTAAAAAGCATTCACTTATTCAAAAGCAAAAGCATGGTAATTTGGGGACCCATTTTACAATCTTCACTCACCATTTTCTCTTTCCTTACTGCCTTTTGTCTCTCTGTACTCCCATGTTCCTCATAAACCCCACTTCTTCTAAGTTTAATTAAAATGGACTGAAATGTTTCCCATCTCATAATGCTTTAAAAAGCCAGTCACATGCATACAAAGCATACATATACATTATCTCTCACACTCGCAACTCATGATGTGCAGTACACACGTGCTCTACCATCCACTGTCAACTTCTATATAACTTCCAGAAGTTGCATACTGTATGCTGTATGCAGCACGTACAATATTCACAGTCAACTGCTCTTAGCACGCATATCGGTGCATATCTCATCAAGGGGAATTAGCTGAAATACACAGAAATAAGTACACACAAGTTACAGGGACATTCATTAACATTATACTCATTAACTTGATATTAAAAAGTACATGTACACACATACACAATGAAAGGCACACTGATCACATGCTGCAATGGTTGAATTGGCAGGGAGGGAGATTTAAAAGGCACGTACATATTTAAATATGCACACACCGATATGTGCACGGACACACACACAAGGAGACAAGTAGATGCAACTGGAAGCCATGTTATCAACACTGATATTTCATTGTTTCCTGTGTGTGTGTTGGTGTGCATGTGCGGTTATTTGTTCAAGCGTCTGCAAGGACATGTTCAAAAAAATATAATGGAGACATTTAAGGTGGCAGTGTGGGTGGATCCCATGAAGAGAGTCACACACACTTACACACCAATAATTCATTAATGTGCAATGTCATATTGTGAAGCCTGTGCGTGTCTTCCGTCTGTGTCGAAATTGTACTTGTCGCTCTCAATCTCCTTCTTTAACTATAGCCAATCAATAATACAGGAGCCACTCACTGCTTGGCACACACAGCAAGCTGTTCTGGCTTTGCTCAAAGTGCCTCTCGCTCAATCAGGCGTTATCCTCTTTCTGATATCTCAACCTTCTTCACAAATTTTTCTGAGGTCTTTTCTTTCTTCTGATCTCTTTCTCTTCCATTCTAGCTGATTTATAGATCACTTTTATTATGTTTCAATGGAAACACAACACTGACATATCATCACCTATTAAGTGGAAATGGTGAACTTGCAAACAGTTGTGATGAGTAAGTCGAATATTCACTCTTCTTTTAGCTCTGTTTTTGGTCTCTACCAACTCCTGAGGGAAACACGGCTCTTTAGCAGCTAAATGTCCCACTATGTTCACCAGCTAGTGTCTAACTGTGTCTGTCTGCTGTTTGGTGCTGAGCAGGTAGCGTAAAACGGGTTTTTAGAGCTTTTTTGCTGAAACCAGCTGCCTGCAGCAGCTGAAAACAACAATATGAGAACTGTGAGAGTGAAACAAAACACTAAGTAAGTTGCGGGTCAGACAGCTAAACAATGAGCTGAAAATCAATATAACGCCTTGATTCCACCAGGCACGGTCTGTATGACGCCGAGTCTGCGACGCGGTTTTGTTCTGTCCTCCGCATGGCTTCATACCCAACTGGGAGTGTTTCAGAAGCGGAGTGTTTTGCCTGCCCAATTTTGTTGACAGCAGTGCTCTAAATTCTATAGGAAAAAACAACCTGATTAATGCAGTGACACACTGGAAACAAAACTTAATGTAAATTGACCTCTTTAAATCAGCTTTACATTTGTATTTATCTTAAAATGCTTTTCATCAAATCCCTAAACCCGTCACACTCTCCCTTCATCTGTCCATCATTAACTGTTTGCTTTCTTCATTGAACTAATGACAAGTTTTTTCCACATTCTCCAAGTTTTGCAAATGGTTTGTTATTTACTTCATATTGTTAAGTGAAAAAAACACTACAAAAGATAAGAATACATGATTCTGTTAACAGATAATTTTTGCAGTGTGAGACAAACTATTCCCAGTAGACACAGGATTCGAGATAAAAAAAAGTCACTGGATCACCAAAGTTACAATTCATCCAATGAGGAAAAGTCAGGGGATGACCAGCGTCAGGATACATCCTTTGGGCACCATGAATGTCTGAACAACATTTCATGGCAATCCATCTGATGCCATTTCTGTCTGGACCAAAGTGATAGACTGGCCAAACGACAGACTGACATTGACACACATCTAGACCCTAGAGCCATGCCAAAATGAGATAGTCCAAGTAACAAATGATGAAGTTTATGTGTTGCTTTCAGCCCAAGGGGTGCTGGTATCAAGACTTATTTTTTTACTACATAGTTGTTTGAAAGACACAACTAAATAGACGCAACAACTTTCTGATAAACTGTTACTTGCTGGAAAACAATACATTTTAGAGGCCACCTCATCCTGCACTACTAGATTGTAAAACATACAATCTTACCAATAAAGTCATCATTACATATTTTTAAGTGATCCCGCCTTCCTGGCCCTCATACCAAACCAAACCACTTTTCTCTCTTGAAAAGCAACAAGTCACACCAGGCAAAAATGCGGAGGAGGTCAACATTTTTTCATTCCCATTCCCTTGCTATTCCATTGGTTTACAGTTTATGGCATCATATTGAAGAGGTAATGATACCATTGTGGGGGACAGAGGAAGAGGAGAATCAAGGACAGAGTAGGACAGTAACTGAACTAAAAAAAAAAAAAGCTCTTCTTGTGGAAATGGCAATGAGTCAGTTGAATTTACGTTTTGATTGACTTGGGACAAACAAAAAATAAAAGCGTGTTAACATGAGCAGGGCACCAACAGACCTAAAGCGCCACCTGCAGAAGCTCCAAAGGAGTTTCATGGCATATACACAGCTCATGTTGGCCTTCACTTCTACTTTCAGCAGCTATACCTGAAAGGAGAAAAAAAAGGAAGAAAAAAAAGAAAGAAATCCAAGGCTTGCACCATCTGCAGCAGCGAATTAATGATGCCTGCACAGCTTACCATCCATATGCTGTGTTGTATACAAAATCAGTCTATGCTGCTTTCTTCTTGTATTATTGTAAGTTAATGAGTGAGCTTATTGGATGAAAGATTGAAAGTGTTTTTGCAGGGATACGTAAATGAGGAGATGGTGCACATGAGAGCTTGAGAGGTGAAGAGGTGGAACAGAGTGAATGACATGTTATACAATTATGAGAATATCAGTCACATGGACAGCACTGTGTTAGAGCTTGATGGCGAGGGATAGAAATGATGTAGAGAACGACGGTAAAGGACAAGAGGTCGAGAAGAGGGGAGGACAGCTGTGTGACTGACAGAGAGAAAGAAAGAGAGGAAAGACGAGGAGGGACAAGCGGGAAGAACGTAGGCAAGGAGGAGAGTAAATGACGGGAATAGAGGTGAGAGGAGCGGATTAAATGACGGTTAGAGAGGAGGAGAGGTGGCACTCATCTGCCTGCAGCTGAATGAGTGACAGAGGAGAAGAGGAGAGAGAGAGGCAGAGGATACACACAGAAAAGTAAAGAGGAATAAAATCCAGACTGAAAAAAAAAAGAGAAATAAAAGGACAAATAGATTATAAGTGGAAAATGAGCATGTGCGCAGTGGCGCTGCTAGTGGGGAAAGGGTGGTTGTTAGATATATAGATATACAGTATATCATAGAACCTATAATATTAAAACAGTCGTCATTGTAAATCATTGTAAAAAATAATAATACTTTGCAATCTATTAGCAAGCCTAGATCAACTTAGATAAGAGGACTTATTCCATCAGCATTAATAGGCAGTTAATGTAGTCTATTGCAAAGGTCCTAAGTCATCAATTTGTGTTTTTCCCTCGCTTGTCCTTCTCTGACCTGCTTTCCATATGGTCTACAGAGTGACTGTGTGATGGGATGATTGTCAGCTGCAACCTTTACTCCCTGCCCTTGAAAGGATGGCTGAATGACTGCATGCCATATATGAAATGGTATGGAGAGATGGATGGGAGGGAAGGAGGGAGAATTTTCTGCTTGGATAGGAAGACATTAACCACTCATGCTAGAGTGATCCACCTAAATGTGATCCCCACTTAACTGAAAGTATCATATCAACCCACATTCAAACTGTGGTGAAATACAATTATATAACTAATCATAAATTTTCCAGAGGGCCAGCTGCTGTGCTGCTTTATGGACATGAACAGCTGCACGGTGGAACTAAGGAAAGCACAGAACACACTGTTTATATATTTAGTTAGTAACTTTATTTTCATTCCTGTATCATGCAAAACATCAGGCCCTTCCCCCATGGGATTGCAAAACAGCACTATTTTACAAAACATACATCTTCCGGTAAGACATATACCTAAAAAAACCAAAAAAACAGCAAAATAACATTTTTCCACATTATAAAGTACTTCTATTAAAGGTGGGGTAGGCAGTATTTTTTTGGCGTCATTGGGTAAAAATGCCAGAATAACCATCCAGCATATTGTAATTCAAGTGGTCTGAAAGAACTTCTGCACCTTCTCTTGGCTCTGTTTTCAGGCTTCAGAAAATCTATCCCGTGACGGGAGACTTTGACCAATCATAGGTTATTTCAGAGAGACGGTGCGTTCCTATTGGCTGTTCTACAAACGCAGATGCATGTGCACATCCCTTCAGATGGTGAAAGCCTGATTCAGTGGCAGAAGGTTTTGCATAGGTTCCACAGATTTTGCCTACCCCAGCTGTAATCTATCAAATAACATTTTTGCAGTAACACATTTCAGACGAGCTGTACACTGAAAAGAACTCCTAATGGAACTCATTTTCTATATCAGTCAAACAGCACACTGAACAAATCTGCTTTTCTACTTCCAGACTGACAGTAAGTGGTAAAATACCAGATCTCAGCAGGGCAACTTGAGGATCTTTGCTTTTTATACATTATGGAGGGCACATAACTTTTGCAAACAAAAGGACTGGAAGAACAGATCTGCAATGGGAAAGAGCAAGCTTTTGCTATTTTAACTCAGAACTCTGAGAGAAGAGTAGTACAACAAAGCAGTCCCTTTTCTGTACAATGCCTCAGTGCCCTTAGTTAAATGAAGTTTAAACATTTCAAAACATGTTACAAAAGTACAATTATCAATAAGTCTGACAAACTGTAGTTTGATAGAAAAGAAATATGTAGCCACTTCATTTGTTGGTTATTTTCTGTTGTCCTACACACCATGGTGGCACCTGAAAGCACCCAGGCATAAAGTAATGAAGTGTCTCACCCTGACAGTCCCTACATTTATTCTTGAAAACACAAACTATGGAGCTTTAAATGTTAATGGTAATTGACTGAGGCCTGAGGCTTCAATTCCAGCACTGCATGCCAAATTACCATAGCAGAAGGTGCAAATAAATGTTTTAATATACCGTTCATTTCTCAAGAACTTGACACTGAGATGACACTGTCACGGTGTGTATTAGTCCGGACAGCAGGGGAAGGACCTAAGTACAGACAGACCAGAAGACTCAAAGCAGTTAAAAAATTTGACTTACACACAGATACAGGTATCTGGATACAGGATCCGGAGACAGCAGGGACGAATGGCCTGGGAACTGAAGGACAGAGTTGGCGCAGGACACCTCAGGGGGACAGCCTGGAGGACGTCCCTACATACGGAGTTTAACTCCAGTATGCAGCAGCACATCATGAGTTAACAGGACCCTGGTCCCTGTGGAATAAAACATTTTGACAGTTTTATAATTAAAAGTAGCGGAATGAATGAATGAATTAACTTAAGTATGATTGAACCAGATCACAGAACAGATAGAGCTGGATCTGAGTACTTCTCAAGATTTATGTCCGAACTCAGCAGGATGTAATGGGTCATTCGTTTATTATTGTTCGTTTTCCTTCTGTCCTCATTCTTCTGCGTTCCAGTGGTTTGTCTCATGTTTCTCCATCTCTTTTATATTTCTTTCCTTTCTTTGTCCTTTATCAACCCCCCTCCATCTTCACCCCCCTCTGTTTGTTTTATATCCCTCTGTTTTTGCTTTTGGAGACAGATGGTCGACTTGTAGTGTGTTTGTTCATGATGCCTCACTGTATCCAAAAACACCATCAAGAGGCAGGAAACATGAGGAGAGGTCACCAGTCTACCACCAGTCTGTCACAGGGCTAACACATATAGACAGGCAACCATACGCACATTCACACCCTCCCCGCAGTCTACAGTGAACCTGAAATGCTTGTCTGATTGCAATGTGGGAGTAGGGATGCACCGATTAGACTTTTTCTCCATTGATACTGATTCCAATATCCAAACTTAAAGATCCACTCCAGACATGTTTAACATGTATATAAATTGCTCTACTTTGAATAATAATTTGTATCTGATATGTTCTTTTCACAAAAAAAGTTAAATTATCTTCTTAAAATCTTTGAATAATGGACCAGGATTGGCTTCCAAACTATTTATGATGTCACAAATCCTGCTCGTAGGCCCGCCCCTTCAAATCTGATTTTCAATGAGCACATAGAAATGTTCCACTTTCAGCAGATAAATGTGAAAACATCCTTCTAGTGTCAAACTCTGCACAGACATCATCCTGTACAGTGAAGCTCAAACATTCAACTGCAGGAACAAGAAGAAAAACTGATTTTTGAGTGGAGGGGAACTTTAATGTTCAGTGAAGCCTTTTCCTTCCTGTCACTTACATCCATCTGCATCCCTTCACCGAATCCACCTCACCGGCGTGTGACTCACAAACCAAAACCGACGTCCTACACAACGTAGCTACTCTGTAGTTCTTCTTGACAAAAATGTCCTCATCTAGTTTTAGAAACACTACATGGAGTAAAACTTAGCTGACACTAGCTAACCATGAAAGTCACTGTCAGAACTTTCAGTTTCACAGTTAAGGAAGCACCCAGAGGAAACGTGTAAAAGCCACATACAAATTCCAAAGAAAGGCTGGTCAGTGGGTTCAAACTCAGAGCCTCTTTGCTCTCGTGACAGTGCTTAGAAGGGTGTTGAAGGGTGTTGATACATTAAACATATTAAACACATCACACTTTTCCAATAGTGAACTTAGAAAACAATGAAATGGGGGTCTTCATTAAGTAGGAAATTACTATAAAAGCTCCCCCTTTACCAAACACACATTTGCACGCTCACACACAAAACTCTCACTTCTCTGTGCAGCATATTTGAGCTTGTGCCATCCATGTAGCAAGCCCTGTACATAACAGTTTCAATTCAATTGAGTTTTATTTATATAGCGCCATATCATAACAAAGTTATCTCAGGGCCCTTTTTCATATACAGCAGGTCTAGACCGACTCTTTATGTTTCCAGAGACCCAACAATTCCCACCAAGAGCAAGCACTAGGCGACAGTGGCAAGGAAAAACTCCCTTTTAACAGGCAGAAACCTCGAGCAGAACCAGGTCCTGGGTGGGCGGTCATCTGCCTCGACCAGTGGATGTCAAAGGCCTGTACACTCCCTTTCAAAACTTCGACGTATTTTTCCTTTCATCCTTCCTTTTGACTTTTAGGTTCCAATGTATTTCTGACCGATATCAATGATAGCTTTAATTATTAATTCTGACAGCAACATCTGTTTTCTATTGTCCACACCATAATCCCGAGGCTTTCAAGCTTTCAGAGGAACCACGAAGCCAGAGTTTAGGAATTCTGCACATATCAGGAATAATTTTCCCCTCTGTTGAGGCATTAATGTCTTCAGTGTGTGTGTGTTCTTTGTGTTTTTGAGTGCGTGTTACGCTTCCCATTGCCATGTGCCATTTGGACTGCCAATCAACAGGGCAGCTGTCAATCAAGCAGAGACTGACACATATGTTTCACAAGGGAAATCACTGGCCTGGAAAGGAGAAGGGAGGCTTTGGATGGCCTGCAAAGGCTGGATTAGTCTGTCAGCAGGGACAATTCATCCTCCTTTGAGACCTCATGGAATGATTACACTCTACTGACTGTGTGGTAAGAGACGTGTGTGCTTGAGAGGAATCTGATGGTGGCCTAATGGGGAAGACAGACACATAATGCTGCGTTGTGTGTTGCCTAAATGAGCATTGTTTTACACACATTTAACAGACACACACCCCTACAGACACATAACAAAGGGCGAGTGCAGCCATTTATTTCATTTACCTGTCACCTGTGTGCGCACATGTACACTCGCATTCACACACTCTGCCCGTGTCTCAACACACACACACACACACACACACACACACACAGACAATCAGGCTGTCCTAAGGTGATCTATAACTTAATTGTTTATGTGGAGAGGGGACAGGTAATTGAAATAAAGTTCCTCTCTCTTCTCTCTTTCCTCAGGCAAAAGTCTTGAGTCTCTCTGGGTACAATTAGGATGAAGGAAAGGAACAGAATAGCTTTTAGAACAGGCTTCAGCAGCTGTGGGTCTCTAGACATTGACACCAAGACCACTATTTGCAGGATAAAGGTGCTGATAGATAGATTTTGTCTGCCAGTATTCAGTATCTTTAAATATTAAACACAAACAAATAAAAAATATATAACAGCATTTTATGATAGACTGAAATCATGAGACAATACGATTCTCAGCATAATAAAAACAAAATGAATTATTAAAATCTATGCAGGTCCGTTTTGGAATGTGCAACTATACAGACAATGCAGCCTAAAAAAATACCATAAAGCTGAATCAACACCACTCTGATACACTGTCAGCAAAAAGTCAACATTAAAAGCTTCATAAAGGTGGGTAACTGGATCGTGTTAGATTGTACAGGTTCTTAACTAATTGGTATTACAGTACATAGTACTTGTTGGGCGCTGTGTTTGCATTAAATCTTTCTCAATATGGTTCTTTTATGATTTTAGTTTTTTGAAAAGTTTCAGTCCAAAGGTCAACTTTTTCAAAAATTATAATATAAACACAATTAGTGCCGCCGACATTTTTATTATATAGTGTGTTTTTTCAAATACTGTAGATCACAACTTTATCTCCAAAAATAACCTTTGTTAAATCATAATGAACAATTAAAGGGTCAACAATCAACTATATATTGCATGAAATGAGATTAAAAATGTATTTTAAGTACTTTACTTTTTGAAGAAAATTGTGTATTTTCTTTAAAATCCCAATAATGTCTTGGGTCAACAAGACCCACTGAGCAGCATCAGGTCCAAAAACTTAAACCTGCATGCATAATTGTTTTGGCCACTTGGGGCAGTACAACAAGCTGTAAACACAACACTGACATATTATCACCGTACAGAGTTTGTATAGTGAACATTTAAGCAAATAGTGACTATTTACACATCCAGTAGATACGGAGCATCTGAAAGTCCGATGTTGACGATGATGATGTTTTAGCTCTGTTTTGGTTTCCACCAACTCTTGTGGGAAACATCTGTCTCTTTAGCTGCTAAATGCTCCACTATGTTCACCAGCTAGTCACTAACTTTGTCTATCTGCTGCTTGGTGCTGAGCAGGTGGTGTACAGTGGGTTTATCTGAGCTTTTTTGCTGCATGCTAAAGCCGGCACCAAAACAGTGATAAGTGATAATTTTTGTGTTCATCAACGATCGCAACTTTTCATATTAAACAGTCTTTTGAGCAATTGTTTATATAGAAATATTAATTATAGCAGCTTTAAAGACTAAAGTAAGACTTGTAGTCTTCTCCTTAGATGACAAGGACTGATCTGAATTGCTTCCCTTTCTCTCCTCTTTCTCTCTCTCCTTCTGTTGCTTTCTCTCCTCTTTCTCTCTCTCCTTCTGTTGCTTTCTCCGAGTGTTTCTGCCTCTGGAGCTGCGGAGTCTTGATTTGTGGTTACAGAGCTGTGGAGTCTGGATCTGTGGTTGCGGGCCACCTGCTGCCCCTGTGTTCCTGCTTGGCAGCCGCTGATGCTATTGTTGTTATTGGTCTTATTACTGTGTGTGTGTGTGTGTGTGTGTGTGTGTGTGTGTGTGTGTCCTTGAAGGCAAGACAATCTTTTCTCTCCTACATTATTAACAGGGAGCATTAACAATTGGCATGTCTGTTGAGAGGTTGACAAGTCCTCTGACACAGTTAGCCCCTGACCTTTCTGTCTGGCAAAATAACTAATGAGTTTGTAGTCTTCTTCAGTGAAAAGATGAAAAGTATTAGACGTGCTTTCAATAAATATCTGTCAAACAATGAAACTAGTCAGATCACTGCACAGAAATAATTAGGTTACGATGACTCATTTCCATGTTGTTGACTGTGAAACTCAGTGCAGCTCTTTGAACTGGCCACCTGCTGTCTTGACACCCTGCCAACCAACTTTTTGGATCATCAACTGTTCAATCATCAGTGGATGTCCTCCAAGTGTTGCAATTGCTCAATCCAACCAGTTGTTCTTTCAAAAACCTGTGAAAACTGTAGTTTCCTAAAAATAACAACCTCATTACTTAGGTGCCACATAATTCTACCACCAGTGTTTGAAAACTTCAAATGACAAAAAGTACCTTTTAATCAGCGCAATAATAAATGCAAAAGGCTATTTTGAGACCACATCACTGAACTGAGACGGTTCCTGTTCTAGGAATAGCTCAACATTTTGGGGAATACGCTTATTTGCTTTCTTGGCAACAGTTGTGTAAGAAGATCAATGCCATTCTCATGTCCATGTCCATTAAATATGAAGCTACAGGCAACAGCTTAGCTTAGCTTAGCATGAAGACTGAAAACAGGGGGAAACAGCTAGCCAGGCTCTGTTTGAAGGTAACAAAATCCCATGCCTACTACATTATATCTCTTTTGTTTGTTCGATACTAAAGCCAGAATAGTAAAAACAACACATTGAGGTTATACAGGGCTGTATAATGTGTTGGACTATGTTTGATCAGGCACAGTAGCTTCCTGGAGTCACAAACTGGAAGTCACACAAGAATTAGTGATATGCTCCACATTTAGCTACTTTTAAAGCAAGATTTAAGATTTGATTCTTTTATTAAATGTAGGGCCAACCAACCAACCAGCCAGCCAGCCGTCCAACCAACCAGCCATTTATTTGTCTGCTATTATGTTCATTTATGGTCATTTTTTATTCTGTTTTTTAATGTCTTTTATTTGCCTGCTCATTGTCTTTTAAATGTTGTTTTAATGCTTTACAGTCTTCTTCTTCTTCAATCTTTTGTGTTTGAGAGGTGCTAAATAAACTTGCCTTGCCTCGCTTTGCCTTGAATGATTTTCAGCTCCATGTAAATCAGCCTGACCATCTCAACTGATACTCCACAGTAGAGGCTGTAGGTCACCAGGACATTTTCTTCCATTGTAACCTGGTCTTTCAGAATTTGTCATAGGACATATGTTTTGTAACACTTTTGCCAAGATTCAACCACAAATGCTTCTCTTATTTTCAATGCTCTTGAACACAGCTTCACAGTTGTATAGACCGAGGGATTTTGAGTGTGTTGGTACAATATTGCATTTGTAAATATACCCTTGTGAATTCCTTTCTTAAGCCTAGATTGAAGTGAATGGAGACAAATGTGGAAGCAGTGGTACTCTATATTCTGGATAAAGAGTGTGTTTTCCATTTCTCTTCAGACAAGGAGTATAAGAAAGTGCAAGAAAAGCATGGGAAGCCTTTTGTTCAGGGTACATGCACACACATTCACACACACACAATGGGTGACATAGAAAAATTAAGTGAAGTGCCCTCTACCCCGAGGAGGCCATCGTGTCTTCTATGGAACATCAATCCATACGCAGCAGTAGACCACAGGGAAGATGTGTGGGCATGTGTGAGAGAAGGCGTGTTGGGATAGACGGAAAGGTAGTGAGACGAGCTGATTGACCAAATCCATCAGGTGGAAATCATCAGTATCTCCGTTCTAAAGCATTTCTCCTCCTCCTTACATCCCTTCTCTCATGTCATCCATTTTATCTCTAATCCTCCTCTTCTCTTTTCTCCTGTCATCATCTTTCTGCTCTCGTTTTCCCCCATCACCACTCCTCTCTCCCTCCTCTTTTGCACTGCCAATTTGGCATCTCACAATCTTTCTCCGGCCCTGTATTATTCTCCATTGTTCTCCACCTCTTTTCTTTCTTCATTCTTTTCCCTGTCTTTTAGTAAAGCATCTCTGTCTGCAGCAGTGGATGGTTCACTGTGCCCATCTGTTACTGTTGGCTGTCACTTCTTTCTTTTTTCTGTAACTTTAAAATAGTGTCTCTTTCTGCTCTTCCCTTCTCTTTATTGCTTTTTCATGCTGAAATCGTCCCACTTTTCAGCCCATTCATCCACACCCCTCTCCCTCATTCATGTCTCTTTTTATTGCTCATGGTGACTCTTACACTCATTCCCAAATTCTCTTTTCTGTGAGGTTTCTCTTGCCATCACTTTTCCTCCAAGTTCTTTCTAATGTTTTTCTTCTCTCTCTGTTTGCCATACTAATTACATACTGGTAGTATGAAACTTAACATTCTTTGTCCAGTATTGATACCATCTTCAGCTGGATTAAGCAAAAATGCAAACACTTTAAAGATCATGTAGACCACCTCTGAAGATGCATTTTGTATATTAGCAAAAAAATAAATCCATCAATCCTCAAATTCACATTTAAATTAGAAAACACATTCCAAACAAACAGGCACCAAGCAGCTCAGATAGTAACACATCTGCCAAAAATTGAAAATTAAGATACTAGTACATTGCTGGCTAAAAGAGAATGTCAGATGTTTCTGTGATAGCTGATGAAAATCACAGCACTATTTTTAGACAGTCCGACATGCTTATAGTTACTATCATGACCACTTGGTTAAAGATTAGGGAAATGGTTTAAAGAAACCAATGTTGACTGTTAGGATCTGAACAGCAATCTTTGTATGCCCTCTTTGTTTGCTGACAACATCATGATACTTCCACCTTTGCTTCTGACAGAAGTTATGCATTATTCGCACGACACTTCTCAGGAAAACATAAACATGGGTCGTTTTAAAAATTTGAGCAAATGGCATTTCTGGTGAAGACACTCTCTGCATGCCACAGTTGAATTTCCTGTCAAGTTCATCTGTAATTAAATGATTTTTAGGCCCTGATATGGGATGCATGGAAGGGGGGCATTGTCTTAATTTGGAATTTTCACCGGAGATAAAGTCACTTTGATGTGTGCACAGCAGGGCTCGAACTTATTCAAGTAACCCCACCTAGCACCTGTTCTGCCTTGTTTATTCAAGCACCACTTCACAAAATTTCTAACCAGTTGACATGAGAATTTATCTCCAGAGTAACAATTGATGTTATCACTACTGTCATCACACTCAGAGAAAAGTGTTTCCTGACCTCCAGTGGTGGCATGTGGTCTATCATGGTTAATTCATGGAGTACTGTTAGAAATATCACCGTGCTCGCTAGTACTTCAATAATTAACTACAGCTAAGAAACAGTCCGCTCTGTTAGTGTGTGGCTCCCTCCATTTGGAATAAGCTTCCTGCTAATGTTTTTATTAATTTAAATTCAAGCTGAAGAACAAAAGTTGTATTCTAACTGCCATCATTCCTATCACAAAGTTTTATTAAAGGATTCTAGTTTAGCCTCCACATAAAGCACACAAATGTCACAGGAATCAATGTTGTTCTTGTCAGTGGCCTCTCAAACAGCTCCAGCAGACACTTGAACTATCCAATGTTGCTCAAGTTCTGGCTGTGTAGAGTGTAGACATAAACGAAATGGGAAGAAATTATCAATGCTTGGTGTCCAGCAGCACCATAGTGGAAAATACAAATGCCACAGTTCCAATAAGAATCATTGATTAAGTCTGAGTATCTTGAGACAATGTCCTCTTTGGGCCTGCAGGGCTGTTGTTTAATCTGTGTCTTTATCCTCTACAAAGCACACCCAGCTCAATTGAAGTTTAATGCTCTGTGTGTGTTTGTGTGAAGAGATAAGAGGCAGATGAAGAAAAACTCTTTTTTTCATGTGCATTTTAGGAATTTATGCCTGAAACATGCATGTAAATACATGTGCGCATATATACACACACTACGCACACACTTCACAGCTTTGAATCAGAGCTATTAGTTAAGATGGAGGCCACATAAATGTGCAGTAAACACACAGTTATGTGATTAAAGGCTTACTGACAACAGAGACTGGCCTGAGGGCAGCGGAAAACTGAGGAAGGGAGAGCTCTGAGCTGAAAAAAACAACATTTATAATAAAATGTTAAAATAAACCTGTAATGGTGACCCATATTTTACAAGTAAGTGGTTGCTAAAAAACTGCCATGTTTTTTAAGGGATTAGGAATCAGGAATATTTTCATTTCTTGCTTTAGAAGCAGATATATATTTCATATAACAAGCTGATTTTACTAAAGCACCCATTCTGGCCCAGTCAGACTGTGTAACCCTAGTTTAATACGTTTGTCATGGACACTAAAGAGACGTGAAGAACTGGGTCTGCGCCCTCCAATTGATCTCTGCAATAATAACACAGGAAGATTACGGAATTCTATTAATTTTTGAAACAATGGGTCCTTGATTTCAGACAGAGGTAGACAAAAGCAGGCTTCTAATTATAGCTGTTGATATTGTCATCTTAAATGGCAAATGTTGTTGGCAGATTTTATTAGCTGTAGTTAGCTAGCAAATTAAGCTAAAGTTAGCTACAAAAGTTGGTTAAAATAATGTTAACACTTTCAGCTGACTGGCTTTAACCCAGAACCCTGTAAAAGGCTCTTTTATAGGCACTTGTTGGCTACATTCATGATTTCATGCTAAAGGACTGAGGGTAAAGCTACATGTCACAGGCAAAAATTTATCATCCCTCACCAGTTAATGATCCACATAGAAGACACGAACAATGTAAGACTGTTATTTAATTTCATCAACCCAGTTTATGTGTAATTGTTCGTATTTGCAAAAAGTACGTTACTTTTAACATTACAAGAGAAAAGGCTTATAGGATGAGGACTAAAACTACTAAGTAATATGTCTGACGAACGTAACACTATCTCGGATTATGCAGTTTTGTTGGAGTTGCTGTAAACCTCCCCACATTCAATAAAGTGCAGGACAGAGCTGCTAATGTTAGCCTACACTCTCTCGCACACTGATCTTATATTAGATAGTGGATGTGTTAGTCGTGAATGGGGGCTTTTTTAACGTAACCTGTAACCCAAAAAAATACTGCAAATGCCCCTGGGCTTGAAAATAGTGCTGGGTTACTCCTAGTTTGTTAGCCGGGCATGCAAATGCACTCTTTAATCCATTCCTTACACTTTTGCTTTTGTGTTTTTGGTTTTGGAGAGGACAAAAAAAGACACCACCACCATGTATTAATCTTACTACAGTCCAATGAACACAGCTTCAACATGCAAAAAAATTCAAAGCTTGACAGACCTGCCATGTCTAGTTACAGTTCCTGAACTATGACTGGACAATTGCTAGTATGATACTATGATATATTGCACAGAAACATGCTAAAGTCATAGGCTTAAAAATTCCATTAGAAGCTGTTTCTGACTCAGTTGACAGTCGATCTGTCAACTGAAATCTGCATCTCTATCCTGTCTCACTTCACCTCAGATCCGCCTCCATGTCACTCCTCCATCCTATGTGCTTTCCATAATTTTCTATCATCCCCACCTCACTCTAATGCAGATTTGTTAGAGTACCAGACGCATCTTATCTGTAGTGTATGTCTTTTGCTGCCCAATCAAGTCGGTATGTCTGGAAGAAAGAAGAGAAAATCAAACATTTCAATGAAATAAGATTTAAAATAAAATGAATAGGTTTTTTTTATTATTTAAAGAGTTGTTTTTGCCATAGTCATTTCATTTCAAAGTTTTTGTAGTTCTGGTAGGGTTCCAGGCTATCAGGGATACACGTGTTTCCTGAGAGGGGATTTATTTTCATAATACTTGTGCCTCATAACATTTGAGAGCAACAGGAGAGATTGGTTTGTGATTGAAGATGATTCAGTACTTGAGCTCAGAGTGTCACATGTACACTGTTTGTGGGAGCAAGCAACTGGCTGGTTTGCATCATATTTCAAATGTAGAGAGCAGTTTGTTAAAATCAATGGAAAATATTCAATCCCTGACGATCCAAAATGGGTATTCCACAAGGCTCGATCTTGGGGCCTCTGCTTTTCAGCCTGTATGTAAATTATTTGCCATCATGCTGCAAAAGAGCTGGTTGCCAAATGTATGCTGATGACACAGTCATTTACATGTCAGCTAAAACTCCCTGTGTAGCAGCAGACATATTAACAAATGAAATGGAGCATGTATCCCAATGGTTAAAAAATAATCACCTAACCTTGAATCTTAAAAAGACTGAGTCAATAAGTTTTTACATGAGAAAGAAAGCACAAGAGAAGCTTACTATCAAAATAGATCAAGAGGAAATAAAGGAAGTCAGTGATTTAACATTTTTAGGTGTCATTTTGGATTCCCAACTCAAATTTGATAATCAAAAAGATATGCAAGACAGTAAAGGCAAACCTGAACTGTTTCAGAATGATAAGAACCTACATACCCCTTAAGGCAGCTCAACTGTTTATGCATGCCATGATATTTTCACATTTATCCTATTGTGTCACTGTATGGAGCCAGGGCTCACAGGCAGCTGTCAAGCCTGTTACATCACTATACTAACAAGCACTGAAAATAATGGATCAAAAACAAATGAAATGGCACCACTGTATAATTCTGAAAAGGTACAAGTTGTTCAGTTATGACAGCTTCATCAAGTTTTCTTTTATCAAACTGATTTTTAAATGTGTGAATAATCTCGTCCCAGCAGTACTTTGCCCATATGTCACAAAACCAAACACCAACAGAATAGCCACTAGGGGATCAGCAAACGGCAACTGCAGGGCGGCACAGCGCAAAACTTCCTTTGGTCAGTCATCTTTTTCAGTGAAAGGATTACATTTTTGGAACGCCCATTTAGTCAAAGGAACAGTTGTGAGTGCCAGTATGTCTATGTGTGTGTATGTTATTCTACTTGTGAGGACCAAATGTTATAACAGCAGTCAGAAGAGGTGAGGAAAAATATCCATAGTGAGGACATTTCCCTTGGCCCTCATGTTGACCACTGCATCTATGCAGCATGCTGAAAGGCCCATGTAGCTTGGCAGCCATGTTTCCCGTGTCAAGTCAAAGTAAACCAACAATTGGACTTTGGCTAGCTACCTAGCATGCACACATTCATGGCACATTCAAGAGTAACTTAACACCCCCTGAAAATCTTGTTTTTGCTGACCTCCAGTGTACTGTATCACTGTTGGGTGTGGTCAGAGGTGAAACAGGCAAAACACTGCTTTAAAGTTACTCTTTAATAAATGCTGCTGCTAGCAGGCTGCTACAGTGTGCCATAAACCAATGTGCAAACAAACTCAGCCTTTTCATTGGACACATTATACAAATTACAGAAATTTGTTAAAATATGATGATTAAAACACTATTTCAAATTAGGTGTCCCACCAAAAAAACAGTTGAATGGAACTCTTGTGATACGTGTCTTATTTTGAGATGACTGAATAATAATCCCTTTATTTTTCCTCTCAGCTTTCATCCCTAATGGAGTCACAAACACACACACATGCTCCCAGACATGGTGGTATCCATTTCACTCCAGTCTTGTTTGGTTGTGAGCTGGCGTTAAATCCTCCCATTCTGCACACAAATGAATGTATTATTTGGTGAGGATTAGTGTTAAATGGCTCTTTTCTCTCTCTGTAGGCTTAATAGAATGAGAGAATTAAACGCCAAACACCATCTAAACAATACTTAACCAGAATGGATGACACCATGTCTTCTTCTGTATGTGCACCCATCTGTTTATGTGTGAATAGATTGCTTTGCCTGTGTCTGTGCATCTCTGTATTCTGTGTGTATGCAGTGATGTTTTTCTATGGATTTTTGCTTGCTACTTAAATGAACAGTTAACAGCAGTTGTAAGTTCTCCAATGGTACAATGTCATATAAATGTATTTGCATGTATGTCGACCATTCAGCTCAGGAATGAGCAGTACGTGAGGTGCTCCGAGCAGAGGTAAAAATCAAACAATAAAGAGTGTCTATTACATCTGTTAGTCTTTGTCTGTTTCCTGTTTTATTTTGAAGTATAGTCTTTCCCGTCTTTTCAGTTCCTGTCCTCGTGTGTTAGCCTTGATTGTCTGCACCTGTACCCATTACACACTGCCCCTGATTCCCTCGTCAGCCTCTTCCTTATTTATACCGGTTCCCTTCCTTTGTTCTTTGTGTGTGTCGGGAGTGTGTGAGTACTGTGTGTACTGCTTCCCTGTGCTGGTTGTTCGAATCCAGTTTTCATGCTCTTGTTTTTGGACATTTTCCCTGTGCTGCTGTCTCCGGAACCAGGACCTATCTGTGTGTAAGGCCTGGCGCCCCAGAAAAGTCAGTGGTTTTCCAATATGATCTGATTTTAAAGAGCCACTATCTTTGTATGGATGAAAAGCATTGCTGCGCTGACCTCTGTGGGCTGAAAGGTATAAAACAGTTTCTTTGCTGAAAAAAAGTTGTCATAAAGCCAGACTGACTTTTTACGTTTGGGTCCTATTAATACAGGCAAACTAATACCATGAGTAAAACCAAGTTTAATATGTTTGGTGTGATGCTGGCGTTCAGCCATGTTGTGGAACTAGCTAGTGTCTCTGCTGCAGAGGGACTGCTATGATGTGCAAGACGAGGGTCACGTGACCAGTCCCTCAAGAGTCTCCCCTCTGCTCCTAGCAAACAACCGCTATTCGAGCCAGATTTATGCTTCGCAATGCTGTGGGAAACAGCACTTCAAAATAAAAGTGCTACGTTTCATTGAAGAAAAAAATAGGGAGTGCTGCACTGGGTCAAGAACAGCAAGCGTTCGTAATATTGAAGGAAAAAAAAATCTACCCCAGTAGCTCACCTGGTAGAGCGCATACCATTAAGGTCTTTACTGCAGTGGCATGGGTTTGATTCCATCCCAGCAACCAATATGATTCCAATACTATAGCAACCTAGCTACACTTCATTGTTGATCCACTGAGAATGGATCTGTGATCCACTTTTGGATTGCACCCCCCCCACACACACACTTCTATAAGTGTTGCTGCAGTTTTGACCTCTCATGCCTTAATTCTGTAATGCTGCCGGGCTACAGCTAGTCTAAAACACTTCACTGACTTCAAGTCATCTCTAAGATAACCACAAAGTTCAGCTACAATTACAAAGGTATATGTTTTTGCAACAGATATTCTACAGATATGATCTGTAATTCTGCTCTCATTAGAGCACCACCTATTGTTTTTCTCAGTACCCAGGGCTGGCCTGTGCGTTATTTACAAGGACAGAGAACTAATTTATTTTGTGCCAATTACAAGATTTTATTTTGACTTGCACACATTATTGGCAAACACAGTATAACACTCTTAATCTGAGAGAGAGAGTGCAACAGAATATGATACACAAGAGGGAGAGCAGGCAGAGGCTTTTTTCCTCCATCAAACCACTGACAGCCATCACTGCATCATTAACATGTGCAGCTAATATAGGAACACTCTTATCACAAACTGCCATCCTGGCTGCTTCATGGATTAGAAAACAACAACCCATCAAAGATCAACAGAATGGAAATGAAGCCATGCACAATAACTGCATACCTTGTACATATGAATTCCACAGAGGCTGGAGAAAATTTTGCATTCAGTTTATTGACAAGTAAAACAGAGCTGGCATTAATTATTAAGTGATGGTGAGAAATTATCCAGAAGAGTTTACAGTGGGAGTGGGAAGGGTGGGTGGGGTTCGAACTGCAGAATCACAAAGGCTTGATAATGCATCAGCATTTACACACCAAGCATAAGATGACGCTTATTAGCACCGTTAATCCACACCCACAGAAAATAGATTTGTGTTCTGTGTGGTGAGAGAATGTGTTAGTTTCCATTGTTTTCTGAACTGCTGCAGAAAATCATCTCAACTTGTATAAAAACTAGTATAGTATAAGAGAGAGAACAGTCCACTCAGAGTCATTCAGACAGAAGAGCTGCCACTTTACTCTCTCTGACCAAACAGCCATTTGCATACCATTATACAAGTATAATGTCCTGAAATTGAGCAATTATAATGATTACTATTAATTATAGTTCACTATTCACGAAATGTTAAAATGTCATGAAGGAGCTCTCTTTCGCGTTTGATAAAAGTCAGTAAACGATGAATGATACCTTACAAGTTACCACTCAGTTCACGAGAGAAACTGCAGTTCAAGCTGCTTTGCTGAAATGGCCGTACCTATCGCAACAAAGTGATACAGAATTACAAAGGATACCGCTTGGGATATTAACAATAGTACAGTATTTGGAAAGAAAATACCCCTGAATAACCGTCTGGTGTTGATTAGTGATTTTTCTTTTGAACAATTTCAAAGATTCTAAGTTTGTTTTGCTTGTCCAAAAATATGTCATCATGCATCTATTCACATATTGGTGTTCTGATGGAGGCCGCTTTTGAAAATGCAAAACCTATTCTGTTACAGAAAAGAAAACATTTCTTATAGAATTCTATATGAAAACAGTAATGATCTTTGGAGAAGACTTGGTTCAGCTAAATTAAATAGTTACTGCATAAAGAGTATTCAGAAAAAGTAAAGTAAAAGTAGCAATACCACTGTGAAAATACTACAGGTAAGTAAGTAAGAGTATGTAAATATTAAAAAAGTTCAAAAAAAATTAAAAGTGAAAGTACTCCTTCTGCAGTAAAATGCTCCCTTTCAGTGTTTTACTATTATATATGATGTTTCTGGATTAATATTACTGCTGCATTAATGTGCATGTTGCACTTTACTGCTGTAGATGTTTGAGGTTGCGCTCAATTTAACTCCTTTACATATACTGTTGGGTAGTTTAATCTACAGCAAGGCATCATATTCTATAAGATCAGCATATGTTTGTAGCGTCGCTGTCCTGTGAGAACCACATATCTCTAAAGAGTCAACTTTTTATGAGCTCAGAAAACTGCCCTGTTTTGTGATGATGCAAGTTTTTTTTTTTTTTAATAATTTATTTAGCTTAAGAAGTGGGATAACTTTCTCAATCCGTGAAGGAACACTTTATCCTTCAGTTTATCAGATAAATTCAAATTCAAAATCACTAAATTTGGAGATGCATGATTTTCACTGGACAGGAGGGGTATGAAAATTTGTAATCTGAAAAGTAACTAGTAACTAAAGCTGTTAGACAAATGTAGTGGAGTAAAAAGTACAATATTTGCTTCTGAGATGTAGTCAAGTAGAATTATAAAGCTTGTGTTGTGTGCAGTCTGTATTGCTGTACGAATCGAAAAAATGAATCAGCAGATAATTGTGTGTGTGTCTGTGTGATCAATGAGTTGAGACTAAAAATGCTACCAGATTGTGGTAGTCTTATTAACTCACTACGTAATATTGTATTTCTGGTAAGTTTGGAAATCAGTTCGTCTGAACCATGTCTGTAATGGCTCAGTAAAACAGGATGAGGACTTGAAAGCACAACCTGCTGACAGAACAGGTAAGGTAAAAGCAAAGTTTAGTCTAGGTTGTTGATTAGAGCAGGGTTCAGCAAGAAGCAGGCAGTCACAACAAGCAACCAGGTCCGAAAGGGTCAGGAGCAGGCAGGCAAAAGTTCAGAAAGGCAGGCAAGGGTCAAAAAACAAGGTAGGCAGGATAATAAGACAAAACGGCGGGATCATTACAGCATGGATGGCACAGCAGACAATCAGGCGGAGGACTATGGGTAAAGGGCAGGTATATGTACTAGGGAGCTGATGAGGGAATTGGGAGCTGGTGTGCAGGTGGGTGTAGAGATCAAGGAAATGTGGGAACACACTGGGAACAACTGAAGCACAGGGAAGGAATGGTGAGTTAAATGTGCATGAATTTTGAAAAAAAGAACAAAAGAAAAGAAAAAAAACAAGCTTTGCGCTGTATCTGAACACATACAGCTTTTTGGATGGAACACATAAGCACCAATATACAAAACACCCTGATTGAAAAAAAAATCATGTAGTCAAAAAACATAAGCAATTGCATAGTAACTGCATGTTTCTTTTCTATGTTTATTCTATGTGTTCTATCTATAAAACAAAATTGTATGAATAAGCACTTTATGGTTTGGTTTCTTTGGCAACAGAGGAGGTACTCCATCTCCACTCTCTCTGCCCCAAAAGCACTATCTGCAATCAATTGTCCTTTGTTAGTGTCTGTAAACTCACACCAGTGCATGGTCCTGTTGGCGGGTTCACTGTGCTGGTGTCATTGATTTATATTTGTATTCCCAAAGCCACATGCTGCTCTACAATCCCTTTGACTCCGCATCATGCAGCTTTGCATCGTAGTGTTCTTCATCTCCGCCTCAGTTGTTATTTTTGTATATCAGGACACTTTCTCATGTAGTATCACGTCCATAACTCATCCTGTTAAATCATATTTGCACTCAAAATATAGACTGCCAAAATCATAGATTATTATATTTAGTATAAATGAATAAAGGACTTAATAAATAAATGAATATGCATCAAAAATAATATCAATAAATGTAGGCATTAATTAATTGATAAAATGTCACATAAATTGATATTTCTGTCTTAATTTGCTTCTGTATTGATTTACCTTTGTATAAATTAGAAGCAAATTAAAACAGAATTAATTTATGCCACATTTTATCAATTAAATAATGCCTACATTTATTTTTAACATTATTTTTGGTGCATTTAATGGCATATTAATATATTTGTTGAGTAATTTATTGATTTATTTTGGCATTTTCAGTCCTCCATATAAAAACCTCTGGTGTCAGAAGAAGGCGACAAATGATTTCCAGCATATTTTCACAGAAATTAAGCTCACTTTGACTGAGTGAGATTTGGACTTTGTTTTAATTTTGTCGTTGTTAAATATAGAGTAGCCTGGAAGTACTATTGGAAGAAATCTCCTAAAAAACCAACAGCAGCCAGCACCCACTGTCTTCATCCAGGTTTGTAATAAGGACTCAACTCTCAAATGAAATGGAAAGGCAACCAGTAGGAGGGAAAGATGTGTCTGTCAATGAGAAAGACAAGAAATAAAGAAATTCACATAGAGACTTGCAGTCTTGGATATGGCAGGACTGATCAATCCAAGTCATCTCAGCAGAGACAAACAGCCGCTCTCAGTGAAAGTGTCAGAGGACAAGATGAGAGAGGAGAGTTAGCCAAATGTATGTGGTGCCAGCTGTGTGTGTGTGTGTGTGTAGTGTTTGGCTGGCGAGATGTCACTCCGGGTTCACAGCGTTTTGCCAAGGAAGTGGGGTTTCTATGATGCTATGTTTGTCTCTTTTTAAACACACACAGACGGATCAAATGAAAGACAAGTGAGCACACAGAACATCACTTTCAGCATTTCTGGCAGAGAAGGACGGTGTGGGAGTCTACAGCTGAGACTGATCAAACACACTCATGCACACAGAGCCCACAGAGCACGAGGGGAGGGGGTGTGTGTGTGTGGGGGGGTGCTGATAGACACTGATCAGGACACACTGAAACCAGGCTCCTCTTCCTGTGTTTGTCACATGCAGTCATTTCTTACTCTCTTAAAGACCAGTTTTACCAGCTCCCTACTGAATGTAAACATAAGACTATTCTATTTAAACTCTCAAGAAACCATAACTCAATCATTAGTCATATCATTATTGAATTGTCTGAACTTTCTAATCTCAACATAATGTTGATCGATGTGTATTTATGTTCAGCCTGCCTGATGTGTGTTCACTTTATGCGTGTGTGTTCTTGTGTGTACTTTGGCACAGTCATTATTTAATTCAATGAACTGTATTGTAGCTGGGCATACAAACACAAACACAAAAACAGGACTCATGTCCTCGCATCAAGCGGTATATCATGGTTGCGACTAACACACGTTAAAATGCACCCACCTACATTCAGAAACAACTGCATGCACACCGACAAGGCCACAGCTTCACGCTCATAATTTCAAAAAGAGGAAGACCACACTTCTTCTAGAGACTCTAGAATCCACAGAGGAAACCTGCAGGGCCACCTGGTGTGCTCTGTGCCTCATAGTGAAACATTGAGGATTAGCTGCAGAAGCACTGAAGTTCCAAGATCCAGCATTTCTTTAGCAAACCACAGGATCAGCAACAGCGGGCACAGCAGAGGAAGTCTGCAATCAGAGCTGAGGACATTGGGGCTGCTGAATCCAAAATGTGGCTGCAGCACAATAATATACCACGGTAGAGATCATCATCAGATATGAAAGACATTACATTTTACAATTTTATCATTAGGCCCAGCCTAAATTTTGTATCTACATTTCAAACATTAATTGTTAACTCAGTATCTCAAATTGTAAAGGCACTCTCTTTTAGCTTGCCTAAAATAGCAAGGGTTTATCCCAGCAGGAGTATGAATGTGCCCAATGGTGTTGCTATGGTAAAGGCATTTATTTTTCCAAACGAAATTTCTTGGCAATGTGGTGAGTAGTAGATACATTAGATTCAAACGTGTTGGGGGGGGGGATTCTGACCTCTGACTCAAAACCATGCGGCTCCTCTGGGGAGGATGATTCCTCCCCAATTTAGCAGAGCAAAAATGTACATCCTAATAGTGCATTGATTTAAAATAGTCTACATGCCAGTTTCAATGCTGTTGTCAAAAATAACACGATTGTCCATGCTATAATGCACACAGATAATGACTAATCAGTTGCTTCATTTCGGTAGTCCTCAAGCTGGAAGGGAGTCAGTGTCCTACAGTCTCATTCAAAGACATCCAAATGGTAATTGAAACACTACACCCACATGCTATGTGTTAATTTTCAAGTGTATGCCCTTACATCAGTCACAGTGTAAATCAACATTACCCAACCTGTGAACAAACATATACAGTGCTTCTCTATTTTGCATGTCAAGCTGTGAAGGATGGTGTTTGCTTAAAGCTGCTTTAGTGCAATTCATCATGAGCAGCCATATGCTTTTCTTACAGAATGTGATCTGTAACAAAATGATGACTGTAAAAGAGTTATTGTCTATTCAAACAGATATTTACTTTTAGTGACGTTTTAATGGTTGTCTGTAAAATTCAACAGTGAAGATAAGAAAACAATTGCTTTACTGTGGCTTTCAGAATTGCAGCCAAAGGCATGTGATTCAGTTTCAGGTCATTCTTGACCTCAGGAACAGAAGTCTGACAAAATAATCTTAACTCAAGGTCCACTTGCTAGCTTTTTCTGCAGCTTTCAACCGCAAATGTGCCAAAACACTCAAATATGACTGTTTTGTTATTAGATCAGGAGAGTTTATGTATGTACATTTGAATCTAAAATATGTATTGTGTATATTTCTATGTAGAATCCACAGCCATGCTAGTAGCTCTGTGAGGCTTAGGTAGAGAAGTGCTTCAAGCTAAATGCTAATGCCAGCATGCTAACATGCTTACAATGGCAATAATTAACATGTTGATGTTTAGCAGGTATGTTTACCACATTCACCATCTTAGTTTAGTGTTGCTAGTAAGCTAACATGCTAAACACAAAGTGCAGCTGAAGCTGGTGGGAATGTCATTAGTTTTGCAGGTATTTAGTCATGAACAAAAGTATTAAACCCTAATGATGGTGCTAGAGGAAAAGTCTAAAGTCTAAAACTTATTTAAAAATCATTCTAAAAGGAACATAAAGGTTTGTACCAAATTTTATAGCAATCCATCCAATCCTTTTCGAGACATTTCACTCAAAATCACAATGTCAACCTCACAGTGGCTCTAGAGGAAACATCAGGGGACCATCAAAGTCAGTAGGTTTCATCCTCTGGGGATCATGAATGTCTGTACAAAATTTCATGTGAGATTGAGATATTTTAGCCTGGACCAAACCAGACCGAAAGACAGGTCGACACTACTGTCCATAGAGCTATATGGGTTAGCATGGCTAAAACATGCAACAAATACAGCCAGTCGGTGAGGCAGGGCAGGGCCTATTTGTACTTTTAGAACATGTGACAATGAGTGAAACAAAGAAAAACAAAAGAGGGGTAATAGATGAGGGGGAGGAGAGCGGCAAGAATACAAAGATGAAATTAATTAGTGCTTCGACACTGAGGCAACTGGAAGCCATCGTGGCTAATTGATGCACATTTATTTACCAAAGAGCTGAGGGGAGGAGATGACTTTAATTACTATGGCTCCCTCTCCTCCCTGCTTCCTCTCTTCCTCATTGACTCATATCTTTTTTTTTTTAATACTATCAATCTCTTTTCAGCTCTGTTTATTGTTTTCACCCCCCTCGCTGTAGCCGCCTCTTCATCTTCTCCTTTGCAATTTCCCGGTTTCTCGGTTCTTCACATCTTCAGCAGAAGACAGCTCAGCATGAATTCAGCTCATTCTGCGGTAATTATTCATTATCGCAGCGTTCAAACGGAAACTTCTCTCTTTGATGGGCAGTTTTGCGTTTAGAGTTTAGATGAAACTTAAATTTCACTTTTGATGTAATTCAACAATTAATCCACTCTTCCACTGTGTTTTAATTATGACTTTTACAATGACTCTTACTGACTTTGTTTCTGCTGGTATCAACGTGCTTGGGTGATCAAATCGTGTTAAGCCAGAAGATTGAAGCATAAATACTGTATACCCATCATATCAAGTCACTGCAAAGAACAGGTCACATGTACTTTTACAAGAGTGCACCTTTTCATGTCTTACTTTGTGTCAAAAATGATACTGTAAAATATGCAACAATAGCAGGAGAGTCGGAGAGAATGCGTGCTGTATTGCAGCCTGTTGCTAGTTTTATTCCTTCCCAAAAGTTTACATTGATGTATTGTAGAGCAAGTTGTTCCAGGTGGTTTCTGATTCACTAAAAGCAACTGTGTTGTGATTCTAGCAACAATCGCTTGCATATTGGCCTGTAGCATTGTTTTAATGACATGACACATTTAATGACACCTTTCCCAATTACCCTTATAATGCATTTTGCTCCCGGTTCATGAGTCACTGGTGTGTTACAGCCAAGTGACCAAAACAGTTTAAACTGAAGAAACTGAGCGTCCATGATGCTCGTCAACATCAAGGTGCACTCGATGGGGGGGGCTGTATGAAACTGATATGCATCTTTCACACTCATCTCGTTGGAAGTAAACAGAGGAGAGACAACATCGCCTTCCTTGTGTCATACCTGTCACTGTACCCACAAACCTCATTTACATTTACATCCCAAATGTAGATGGCATCCAGCTGTTGTATCTATATGAGAAAAAACTAAATGCACTGTACTAGTTTATTTGTTGCAGTCTTGCTAGCACTATGTCACTATAATATAACTGTAGAAATTGATTAAGAGGTATGATTGAAACTTTCTAGTAACTCAATCAATACATTTAATTACATTTAACATAACACTACGGTGATAATCTTCCCACAGGGATTGTAAGATTCTGGTACTATAGTACAAGTACTCAGGTGTGGTAGTTAGTTAAGGATGATCTTATTCATCTAAATTTCTATTTTATTTTTGTTTCTGAAGTCCCATTAGTGTCTTGGCCTTTTGGGTCCCCATCCTGACAGAATGGATCTTTAATTTCTCTAACATTTAAAGTGAAGAGGTTCTTTTTTGATCAGATTTCTGTCATGTGAAAAAAACAAAACAAGCAACAGCCCTAAAAAGGTGAAGGCAGAATGACAGAACTTTGTAAGCCAAACAGTCACTTTTTCATGCTTAACATTTATTTATACAATATGATAACACATTTTTAGACATGGGTGCCTTATGCACATAAATGATTAAAATACAGCAGGGAATAAAGTTGAGTAATATGCTAGAGACAACAGATTTAAAATACAATTTAAAACAAACATTTTAGGATATATGCTAAGCTTTCTTGCAGAGTTAGATAAGATCGAAAACACTCTCATGTCTGTCATGTCATATATGTATCTCTTATAACTTAAAGAAGATGAATAAGTGAATTTCCCAAAATCTCAAACTATTCCTAAATTCCTTAAATGTTACAGCTACTTGACTATGAATAGTAACCAACAGTGGTTATGCTGTCAGGAGGAACAAGACGTTTTAAGTGACCCATATAGACCAAAGGAAGAAACTATTATTTATACTTAACAATGAAACAAAAAAAGTCATGAAGTAAACAATACACTTCAGATTCATATTTCCATCAGTGTGATTATTTCTGACCTCAAAACAGTTTTACCTCAGAAATATTTGTCAAACTGAAACTCTGGTGTAGAAATTGGAACAGAGCAACTATACCTTTAAAAGAACATTTGTCTTGTATTTGCGTTGTAATTGTATTATTTGCTTTAAAGAAGATGAAATAACACTCTGCCTTCCTCTCCTGGTCTTGTGGCTCACAGCAACTACAACAGCACAGAGTATCACCAGCAGACCACTGAACAGTGAGGACCTCACTGCATAGAAGGTGGAGTACACCCCAAAGGGCTCTCTGTAGATTAGAAGGATCTTCGTTGCTGAATAACAATGCATATCTAGATCAACAGCCGCGCACCAATACTCCCCACTGTCTTCCAGCGAGACATTAGAAATGACCAGACTTTTATGATGATGCAAAAATCTCATTCCTTTTCTGAAATCTTTCTGAAATGGAGACATGTACAAATCAATCACAGTGGATGTATTTTCTACCAGCTCTGTCTTCATGAACCATTGTATCATATATGCGTAATGCAAATTGTGGTTGCATCTCAGAGTGACCTCATCTCCCTCTGAGAACAGCTCCATGACAGGTGGGCCAAATGTGGGGCACACCAGCATGTAATAGATGTTAAATCTGGTAGAGCTGTTGCAGGCATACACCCCTGTGTGATTGAACATCAGTGACGATAAGACCAGCGTGAAGTTTGGCTTCACTTCTGGCTCACCTAGGTAACTTAAGTTAGAAGAGGTTTGATCATCTAAGTCGTACTTAATCCAACGTGGTGGCCGGTCATTACTGAAATTGTTGACAGGGCAGTGCAGCACAGCTGTCTCTCCTACTGAGTGATAGACAATCTGTTTGGGGACAACTGTTTGAGAGTGACTGCTAACACACTACTGTTTGTTCATCACCAGACATATGTAGGAAGCATAGTCGTTTACTGTCAAGGTGGATAGAGCAAATCGGTCATGGGCCATTTCCAATTTACCTGCCCCAGTATACATCATGGATGTTTCGTTCACCCCAAAATGTCTTTCGAAGCCAGGGAGTCCAAACGGTCTTCGGATCCACTGGATTGTCAGATTGTCAGCTTCTGCCTCACATGTCAGTATCGTTTTTTAAAAGCCTGCCAAGATAAAATCTTCATTGATTAATTTACCGCAAACAGCAATACTGATGTTTTGTTCATAATATGTCACGTTGCCCTCCGTCCAACACTCCATTTGGTACAGGCCGGAGTCTGAAAGAGTCAGGTTGTGGATTATGTAAGAAGAAACATTCACCCTTCGTTGTTCCCTCAAGTCCTCAGGTACTGTGGAGTTCTCACACAAAAGGTCAGTGGTGTTCCACAGAACAAGCTTCTCCTCACTGACAAATCTGGAGATCAGGCAGAAGTTGGCCTCCCTGGGGGGTTGAAGATGTAAAAGTCCCTTTCCTTCAGGATGGTGATTGGTTCTTCTGCATGAATGCCATTGATGAGAGCAATAAGCAGGAGGGAGAGTTCTGCGACTGCAGCCATTCTGATCTGAGGTCTCCTTGTCTATGTAGGGCAAACACAGACACTGGTAGCTTCTTGAGCTCTATCTCAACCCTGATCAGCAACTTCTCATTTGTGGTTGGAACAGCACGACTTCTCTATCTCATCGTCAGACTCATCAATTTATCTGGACACATCCACATCTTTAATCTCTAATCTGATTCAGTGTTTTAGCAGTTTTTCCTTTAGGTAGAAGGACCCGTTTCCTGAGCTCTATTTCAACCTTCATCAGCAACTTCTCATTTGTGATTGGGTTAACACAACTTTTTTATCTCATCATCAATGGAAACATTCAGACTCATCACTTAGTCTGAACTCATTTTGCTAATCTGGTTGATCTGTGTTTTTTCTGTTTTCTGTTATTTTGAAGGAACACACAAGCCTCTGTAGGTTAAGAGAAGTCAGTGAATGTTCAGTCAACAAAACCCTCAAGTAGCCTTCTTGATAACCTGTGAATTGCATGATGAGCAAACTGGAAACAAAGCTATATGTATGACATGTAACACCCAATTCTTGTTCAACGTAAATGGTATTAGAAATAACTAAATGTCCTCATGCTAACTTTTGACAATAGTTGTTGAGATATTCCATTTAGAAAAGTGGTGGACCGGCCGACTAACAATGCCATCCCTAGAGCCCAGCTGATAGTGTGTCCTGCTAGCAGCTCTGTGAGGCTGTACTTACACACAGTGGTGCTTTAAGCTAAAGGCTAAAATGCTAACAGGCTTGCAATGACAATGCTAAACACACTGGTGTTTAGCAGGTATAATGTTTATGATGTTCACCATCTTAGCGTATTAGTATGCTAACATTTTCTAATTAGCACTGGACCAAAATGGTGGACTGACAGACCAACAGGCTGACCTTGCCATCCCTAAAACCAAACCGCTAGCGAGGCTAAAAGGAGTTGCATAACTTATATCTTAAATTGCATCCACGTTTCCCTCACTTGCATCTTTCCCTTGCAATTTAGTCCCTCTCACCAGGGATGCATGGAGAGATGCAAGGAAACCATGCGAGGAGAGAAGACATTAGGAAATCTGTTTAGTTTTAGAGAAATGAGACGTCCTTTCCTCTGTGCATCACGTGAAGCAACGTCCGTTTCTGATGAAGGCGGCAGCTGATCACAGCTGGATCAGCTGTCAGTCGGGTTAACAGCTGAAGAGACTTTTGATGGACTTTGTGTCTGCACACATGTGCACTGCGCTAATACTAATAAAGGCAAGTTATCACTAGCAGAGCAGCAGTGTTTTCTCTCTGTAGCATGTTACCTGTTTAACAAACACCTGCACTCTGTATTTATACTGTGTACTGTGTCCTGCCTTTATATTATTTATTCATTATTTGCATCTGTATTGATATTCTGACTGTGAATGCATTATTGAATAACCCAGAACATGATTAGGGTGTCTTTTGAACACTACAAATTATTTATTACGCCAAATGTTTCAGGGAAAATTTAAATGATGTAACTCAAATCAAAGCCGACGCTCAGGAATTATCAGCCTCACGTGACTGAATGGAAATAACAATAAATGATGTAAAAAGTGTTTCTTGCTGACAGACAGGCTCTCCTACTCTCGCTGACTTTAATTGTATCCATAATAAAAGTTAATAGGGGAAATAACAGAACATATAAATTAATAAAGTTGTTCATGGTTCTTTTGTTGTTCAAACCTACAATTAACACTGACTCAAATAAATAAATGCAAATAAAATATAAAACTTGGGAGTGATACACTTGAGTTTAATCTGTGATCTGTCTTCACTCCGTATGAAACTCCAGTGATTGTTGTGATGTATCAGATCAGTCTGCAGCGTCCAATCAATAACTGATATCCAATAAGGGGCGTGTCAGCCGGTAAAAGTCTTCCGTGAAGGCTGCTCTCGTGTATCCTCGCTCATGGCTCCTCGGAGCAGAAATAAGAGCTTTGGGACGGCCTTCAAGATGGCGGACCAGAACGACTTCTGGTTCAAGCGAGGAGACGTGGGATGTACTCATGGTTCTTTGTATAGTGTGCAAGAATAATTATCTGTTGTTGCAGGGAAACCCACATCAAACAAACCCTCTGATTAAATCGGGCACAGGTGCTTCAGTTCAGTTCTTTTTATTCTCCCTGTTTGACTCCTCTGAGGTGGGTCCTTTGTTTGTGTTTGAGTGGGTTTTAAATTTCTAACTACTCATTTGACACTTTGAAATAAAATCCCACAACGAAACCCACAGTCCAGATCAAGTCAAAGTCAGTGCCAGCAATTTACTGAGACCTGTCCAACACCTGCAGATCTTGCTTGTTATACTCAAACTGCAGTATCTATTCACTGCCAGCCTTTCAGCTGTAATTGTAACCAACAACAAATATGAAAAGAGACTGGCAGCTGAAAACACGCCCGTGTTCTTTCCAGTTTGACCATAATCTATTAGTTCTAATAACTAGAAAACAGATAGCAAACAAATGTGCTGTCAGCCGTATTGTCAAATATATAATTAATTGCTGTGATTGGAATGACAGATTGGCATTTTATTAAAAGTGTACTTTGTTGGTTTTTTTGGACAACTTTTGGAAAATATTAGCCTTTGTGTCAGCAAGCAAGCTCATTTGGATTGTCATATTTTGGTGCCAGCTTCTCAAAATGGCTTCTTCCTAGACTCTGACATTTCAACAAGAGCTGCTATTATTAATATAGGAGAATTTACTGATAGCAAAGACAGATGCCAAAGTCTCCACTAGTAGTAGCCTTAATAGACCCAAATGCAATTTATTTTTTGAACTGGGCAATTTTTTGTTCTTTTTTGTGACTGAAAACACCCACAACCTTGCTCTCACAACACAACAGTTGTCATAGTCTGCATACACCTTTCAGTCACACGCTCTGGTTGTCAAAAGTTATTCTCAAAAATCATTAACTGAAGCAGAAGTAAATGTGAATTTTGAATACCGCAGAGAGTTAATTATGCCACCTGCAATTCATGGAACATCACAGAGTGATAATATTAGCCTATGAGTGTTTAAGAGTGATAAAACAGTGTTTAAGGGCAAGATTCTGTTAACAAATGTTGACTAATCTTTTAGGAAGTGTCATATTTTCTTTCATTTTACGCAGTCAGTTATGTTGTAAAGTGATACCAGGATCAAAGACCTCAGTTACAAGACAACATTCGGCTGTCACAGTGGCATGACAGCGTGTGGGCTTTTCCCCCCCCACTTTTGTCTCAAAGGGTGTTGGATGTGCCTTTGACTGTTCACAAAGCCTGTAGAAGAAATTTGAAAGAAGGCATCAATTCGCCTGCTACTGCCAAGACAACGTGGCATTACTCTTTGAACTTACATGAAATTGCAATGTATGTTAGAAACTGTGACAAAATAATTTGCCATAAAACATACTGTATATCTTATAAGATATATAAGATCTCTCCATATGTGCAGTCCAGTACATCCACGGTGAATCCCACTAAAAGTAATTGGGTCTATATAGTTGGAGCCCTCACCAAAAATAGTGACACCTGCTGTGCACGTACGCACGCACACACCCCTGTACTGCACTGCCAGGATTTGCCAATTACAGCCAATTACAGAGAGACAGTGGTGCTGTAGGAGAGAAGGGCGAAGACATATGGAGACAAGAGGGAGAAGGAGAGAAACAGAGAGAAGAAAAAAAACTAGGGAGTCATACAAGGAGTTCTACAAAATGCCCTCTATGAGTGTGTTTGTGTAAGCTAAGGTTTGAGCCAACATCCTGTATGTTTTGTTCAATTAACCTTTGTGTCAGCATCTCTCTACTTTCCTGAAAAAATTTGCAAAGTACATTAAATGGTAACATGGGAGAAGGAGAGAAGTATGTGAACTTTTCAAAATCGTACCTACAAAGGGCATCACAGAAAAAGACAAAAGGAAGGAGAGAAATCAATGGAAACATACAATTTGGAAAATAGTGTAAGTTATTATCTCAGCAATACGCAAATGAAAACATGCATTCTAAGATGTTTTTTGAAAATGTGCACCGACTTGACTTCAAAGTCAAGGACCAAACAAAACCAAATCCCTTGCTCTGAGGACTCTGCACTGAGAAAATTCCCACATGCATATGTTCCTGCATGCTCCTGTTGATATGTCCAAAAACAAAGTGTTGATGTACCACCACTATGGTTTGGTTAAGTTTAGGGAAGTAAAAGCAGCACATTAGCAGAGCAGCAGCAGCAGCTTTAGTCCTTCATCAGTGTCTAGTGTCATCAGTGTTCAGGCACGGTATTGAATGCATGACACGCTCACAGTCCAAATACACTGTAGTTATGCTCGTAAAATTGAAGAAATATATAAAATATAATATATAAAAATACGCTTCTGGCTGAAGTTATGTGGGTATAGCCAGAGTGAAACACAAGCCCTTACACAGCCTGTGTAGACAGCTGTATTGATTAAAATTGAGGGGTATCTGAACTGTCAGACATGAAAACAGACAGACTGAAAAACACAGCTGAAACGCCTCCTGCGTAGACATGGTATTAGGTCAAAGGGGCTGCCTGATTTAGCAATGGCTCTTAGTTGAAGCAAGCAGTCAAAATTCAAACATAAAGCAGAAATTTTACATTTTGAGTGAAGAGGCCAAATAAGTTTGAGCAATTGTACATAACAGCCTCTGGGTTATTCAAAAGACTTCCTTTTTTATATTAGTGGAGTTGCAGATACTTTAGCCTTACTGTACGTAAGTTTTGAATTATGTAGCCATACAAAGCCATTGCGGTTAAATAAGAGATAAAGCTGTGCATCATCAGCATAGCATTGACGGCAGCATGTACACAGAGAACCACATATTAAAGTGGCTGACAGGAAAACATGATGGGGTGAGACATAAACTTTAAAGCACAAAAATCAAAAGACAGCAAAACATTAAAAGATTCTATACTTATATACTAGCAAGTGCTAGATTACTTGTTGTTTATCGCTGCACCAAATGGAAATATTCTATGTGTTGTGCATCCGTTTTTACACATTTCCACACTAGTCAGTCTGACATATCTGGTATCTTTGGAAAAAAATAGATCTTGAGTGGAATTTAAATTAAATATTTTGAGAGTTTGAACAATGCCTGGCTGTGCAACATACATTTTGAAATGAGGAATCAAAAATAAGTCTGGCAGTGTAAACGAGGATAAAGATACAAATCTATAGGATCAGTAACTTTACAATAACTAGCTGGTTTATAAAGTGTGACTTCCACATGAGGCCATCTGGACTTGACATCAAAAGTGCTACAGGTCCAGCAAATGGTACTAGCCCTTATGGCAGCCATTAACAAATGCAGAGAGTGGCAAAGCAACAGAAGAGAGACACGCAGGAATGACAAGAGTCAAATTTAAAAGTATTAGATAGCTTATTCCCTCATCAGTTCCACCCAATGAGGGTTCAGTTTCCTGCACAGTAACATTTACACAACCCAATTCCTGTTGATGCCATAACAGGCACCTTATGCTAAAGACCCCCGATTTACCTGAAAAAACTATTGTACAGCACATCCATTCTCTCTGCCTCTTTGTGTCTGTGTGTCCTCCAGTTCCTTGACATAATTTCTCTTATTTTTTGGGTGGGGTGGGGCGCGGAAGTACATCAGGATAAATTAAGACACTTCAGTTTAGTAAAAGGCATTGCAATTTCACAGTTAGGAATACACAAAGTTGTGCTCAAGCACAACTAAAATGGATCTTGAGTGCCCTAGAAGTGTGGCAGAACAATATATTTACTCTCCTACTCTTTCTGTTTGTGCGTCTAATAGGCGTGTGTGCATTGCAGAGAAAATAAGAGGGAGGGATGGGATCGCCACAAGGAGGCGAGAGGGAGCTACGTGGAGTGAAAAGATAAGATAAGGAGGGAGTGAGGGAAAAAGCGAGAGAATAGTAGGGCAGGGTTTAAGGAGGTAATTAGGGTGGGAAGCAGAGGGCCAACAGGGAGCAACTTTACAATAGCCTCTGTCTGCTTGTATAATACAGAAGGAATGTAGGAAGACTAAGGGAAGGCATCATGGGAATCAGCGTTACAGTCGCCACAAAAGAGAGTTGGAATGGACAAAGGAGAGGGAGGGAAGGCAAAACATGTAATGCAGGTATGAGACTGTGAGAAGAGGAGATAAAAGAACAGAGCCTTATGGGAGCACTTGTTAAACAGCCCCAGATACAATACACTTAAGACAAGGGAATTGGCCTATTTTTAGGTTATAGAAGCAGTTTATTCAGGCTGCATAGCAGGGACTTAAGAATTCAAATTAGCTAAATGCAGTGCCATCTTTATTTGTCTAAATGTAAAGCACTGTTAGCTTTGGCACCCAGCTAGCACAAACTGTTCTACTAGTGTGTACAGCCTCTAGCCACATCCACAACAGTGATGCTGGGAGTGGTGGAACAGACTTGACACACTCAACTACAAGACGTCAGAGAAACAATTTCAGCATGGTGTTAAGTTACTACCTAATGCCAAAATCTCCTTTCTTCGAATTTACTAGCAAACAATACTTTTGTATCCTATATTACGTATGTGCCCACTAGCACTACTTCTTTGGACTATTCTACCCTGTACACTTGCGGTGATTGAGCTTAAAACAGCATCATCTGCAAAAGACTATACTTTTTAGTGGGTCAAACTGGTTGTAAGTGGCCATGATTTAATCTTAATTTTACATGCTCTAATGCTGCCGAATAGGACAGAGAACAAACAACATCCATAATATCAGTCTTCACCAAACAAGAAAAAGTTTCTGACAGAGAGGGCAGCAAAAAACATCTGAACTTGACACAGACATTAAGCAACTATTCTGGGCTCACCCAGATGTGCTAAAATCTTTGGTCGTCAATCAAAGACGGCAGTCCACTGAGAGCAGATTCAAAGCTTTGGTAACCAAAGACAGACTGCGTGAAGATTTTAACAATGTCAGGAGTGTAGGACAAAATTCTTCCATTGTTTACAGTCCAACCAATCAGAACACAGCATGAAATGTATTTAACTCAAGTTCCCTTAACAAAATTGACATTTCATGCTTCCTTGTGGTGACCAGCTTCACACTCTCTTCCTCCTCTGTGGAGGTTTTTCAATGCATACTACTAGTGCCAACGAAATCAAGACGTTATAAGGCCCATCTCGCACAGGGTGACGTGCAATAAGCCTAACAAGTGAGGCAAATGGGACTGATCAGTCAAAGCAACTACTGGCCATCAGTATCAATCAATGGGATTCCAGCTAGCCAAAGTGAATATATTAATATTGGTAAACACCAGAATCAGTGCCCTGGACAGCAGTCATCACACACATATGATCAGAGTGGTGACTCCTCCATAAGGGTTGCATGCTTGTTATATATAATGTGCAGCTGATTTTATGACCAATTCACAGATGCAAGAAAAATCTAAATTTCCAAAAAGGGAATGTGAAGACAGAAAAGGCTGCACTGAAGCACTATGCTTTGCTGTAAAATCAAAGGGTGTGTCACTGGTGTATGAGGTGACAACAAGCCCAGAGGATAGAAACTACACAGCTGCCTCCTAGTTATCAGTAGCAGCCAACGTGGCCATCACTCCTGGATGAAGCTCAGTGTCATAAGCCTTGGAGGCCACTGATCCCTGCTTTGCAGGAGCCAGTGTGTTAAAAATAGGATTTGATAAGGGATGTTTTGTGGCATCATCTCAGGTCAGATGATTTCAAGCCAGCTTTTAAAGTTGTGGCTCGAGAGGCCCGAAGCTGCTCGGTGGCAAGCAGAAACTCAGTCATCTACTGCATTTATGTCTGCTCCGTCTGTTGGAACACAGACCCATAAAGTTTTGTGAAACACGGACAAAAAGTGAGACAAAACCACAAATTGGATTATGTGAAATTAATTGCCTTCCTTGGAACAATATAACTGGAATTGAATTGACAATATCACAAATAGAGAATTCAGGCAGGAACTGTTTGTTAGACACTGAGGACACATAATGTGTATTAGTGAGAAATGCTGAATGTACAATTAAAGCTCCACAGGCTCCCTTTAATACAGCATGCTCATTTCACAAAACTGTTCTACCTTTTGTTGGTAATCGTGCTCATTCACAAGTATGGGATTAATCGAGTGTAAAGCCTTCCAAAATGCTGTTGTAGTGTCACAATAAATTCTTTCTGCAGAAATTCTGACAAACACAGACAGATTTGTGCCACAAGACAGAGCAGTGGCTATTTCATTCTTTGCAACAATATGAACGAAAGGGACACAACTAATGTATCTAATGTAAAGGTCTAACCTTGATGTTTTCTCTCCATTAGGAGAGGTTGTGCTTTTAGAACTTCATAAGAGTAACTTTGCACTCAGCTGTTAGAAAAGTCCCAGCAAAGTTGCAAAAGATTAAAGGGCTTGTTATGCAAAGGTTGACAGACACAAACTAATACAAAAAATTGAATAAATACAGTAGCTGTAATTATTGAAAATGACAATTTTGCACATTCAGAAAACTACATACATCTTTTTAGCTTTTCCTTCATCTTAATATTTTATTGTAATTTTACATATTTTGCTTTATTTATCTGAAGCCCTGTTTTTAATAATACATTGTGTTCAGTGGAAATCAAATTTCTTTTCTTTGTATTTTTTGCCATGTTAGCAGCATGATGATGGCATGTCAGTCAGTCGGTCGGGCTGAAATATCTAAACATGTATTGGATGAATTGCCATGAAATTTTGTGCATTCATGTCCCCCCACAGGATAAATTGTATTAACTTTAGTGCTCCCTTAACTTTTCATCTAGCGCCATCATCAGGTTAACATTTTAATTTGTCCAGTACTATCAAATACCTGAAAAACATCGAACATAATGAGCCTGAAGCTCCGTGTGGAGCCGGGACGTGTTGTTTTGTACTATACGCCGCTGTAGGCAAAGGAGGTATTTTCCGCTATTGAATCAGGCTTTCACCATCTGAAGGGACATGCACGCCTATCTGCATTTGTAGAACAGCCAATAGGAATGCGCCCTCTCTCTGAAGTGACCTATGATTGGCCAAAATCTCCCGCCACGGGCTAGATTTTCTAAATCCTGAAAACAGAGCCAAGAGGAGGTGCAGAAGTAGAAGTTTTCTCTCAGACCACTTGAATTACAATATGCTGGACGGTTATTATGGGATTTTTGCCCAATGACGCCAAAAAAAATACTAAGTGGATTAATACTACTGCTGTACCCAAAGGGAACAAGTGTGTGTGTAGGAGGATAGAGAATATTATAAAGAGTATTGTAGTGTAGAAAGTTTAATTATTATTGTATATTTGTAATATGTATTGTAAAAACTTATCATAATGGTTCCTGTCTGGTTTGGAAAGAAGTACATTTAAGCGCTGAATACATAATCTGTATAGATGACAACCCTTCCAGCCTAAGTGTTGCAGCCTTATTGGTCAACATCTTGATTTGTTCATAGTTTCACACATATAATAGACACTGAGAAAGTCTGCATGGAAATGTCCTATTCTAATTGTCGCAACCCTTTGCAACACTGGGGTGTAACTACTGTATGCATGTACACATGTACATGCACACACATTCACACAAGCTATACACAGACAAGATCTAGCAATCTCTCAAGGGTCCTAACTTTGTGGGAGGATAAAAGGCTGAATAACTGTAAAACAGTAAAAGAAGAAAAAAGGGAAAGGAAGAAAACTATGGCTTGACAGCCATTCAATATTAAACAGGAAGCCAGAGCTGTGCAGAAAGATGAAGAGCATAGCTGTAGATTTTAGGCACTAAGAGAGCGCAAAAAAAACAGAGGACACTAAGTGCTTCTTTATTGCTTTTTCATATAGCTGGTCATGGATAAAGTGAATCAGACAGCAGGAGAGACAAGTGGAGGACAACAGAGAGAATAAACAGGTTTAATTTTTCTTTTTTTAGAACTCTTAAAAGGCAAATGAAGGGACTGCTATTGCTATTTAACAATTAAAATGACACTACATGACCAAATTCAATTTAGGTTCCGTTGTGCAGAGGTTCTCAAACATTTTCCTGTCACCGAGCTAAAACTACTTTCGACACAAATTAGACCCCTCGTTTAATAAAACATTGTCCCATTTTGGCCCTTGAGAGCTTTTTATTGGATTTATTATTTATTTTTTTGAAAGTGTCTAGATAATGGCAATGAGGGTGGAACTGCTGATTAAAACGCTGATGCTTTTGTAAGTGGGATAATTTCTAGTGAATGCAATCTGATTAAATTAAACTATTCATTTTGTTGCATTTCCCATCCAGGACCCTTTGGGTGTCTCCCAAAAACCACTGATGTAGTGGAGTTTGAACAGGGAAACTCCGGTATTTTTAAACCTGGGCCCTATTTTTACAAATTTGGGGTCTAAATGACTAACACTTACCAAAATTTTGGAATTGGTCCAGTAGATCACTCCGCTGGCATCCGCGGACAGGCTGCAATGACCTTTTTGTTAAAGAGTAAGATCCTTGTTGTTTAACCAGAAACAGAAGTCTCGCTCAAGGAAAATTCTCACTCTGAAATACTGCGAGAGGCTGAGTTGTTACAGGAAGACAAAAGGATCTTACTCTTTAACAGACGGTCTGTCTCTGTAGGGATCCTTTCCATAATGTTGACCGACACTTCGAATAACAGTCTGAGCCTGTCAGAGGCAAAAACAAGCACTTTTAGTGGACGGACTTTTCACAGGCGCAATTGTCCGCAAGGATTACGTTGCAGCCATTGCAGCCCGTTCACGGATGCTGGCGGAGGCGATCTACTGGACCAATTCCAAAACTTTTGCTAAGTATTAGTCATTTAGACCCCCAAATTTGCAAAAATAGGGCCCAGGTTTAAAAATACCGGAGTTTCCCTTTAATGCTTCCTCTTTGATGACAAATCCAAAATGAGACATGGAAATATTGTTTTCAGTGTAACCATGTCCTGACAGATTGCACCATATGTTTTGCCCTACTTACAAAGCAGCACATGAAACCTGCAAGCAGCCAGCATATATTATCAGATATATAGACAGGAAAGGAAGGGGGAGATAGACCGAAGTGCAGATTTGACAAACAATATCGTGGTTACACAGTGTAACCTACACCTTAGCCAACTGATCCACAAGCACAGCATTGCATCATTTTCATTTACTTCTTTTCACTGATATGTATCATCATACTTAAAGCAACCAATTCATTTAAAAAAAGATATGCTTTGGGTGCTGGGGTACGGACTCTCAGTCATTCCCTCTTGTTTGGAAAAAAGGGCTCAACAGAATTGTTGCTTGGTTCAAGGACAAGGAAACAGTCTATTAAGGATCAAAGGTGTCTCTGGATTGACAGGAAATAAAAGCAAAATAACTGTACAAAACCATCTTGGCTGTATTCCAGAGAGGAAAAAAAGAAAGAAACAAGACTAAGAGTCTACATCCATGCTAGTGGCTTTGTGAGGCAGTGCTCTGAGCCAACAGTATGCTAACATGCTCAAAATGACAATGCAAACATGCTTATGCTAAGTAGGTATTATGTTTACGATGTTCACAATGTTAGGTTAGCATGTGAGAAAGAACCATTTGCTAATTAGCACTAAACACAATTTAGTCATAAAACAAAGTGTTGGACAAATTTAAACTTTTTAAACAGGTGACAAGTATTATATTTAAAGCCTCAACGAGCACACACACACAAAAAAAATATTTTTAAAGACGCACATGTCAAAATTGCTTTTTGCAATTGCTATTACTCTCTTTTCCAGTAAGTGGCAACAACAAACTTTGCTGCATTTGCAAGTCCAAACTGCTGAAGCTTTTACTGTCTTACCCTCTAGGTGTTGCATGTTGGCATGTCTAGAACTGATGAGACCATAACGAAAGAGCTCCCTCTTGAGGAGGTATCCAAAGCCTTCTAAATGTAAATAAGTTGGTGAGCGATTTACAAGCACATCCGTGAGGTGCCTTGAATCTAATCAATATTTAAGCATCACGTCAGAATACACATCTGTAGTGACATTAATGCATAACTTGACACTGACATTTCAGTGTAACATCAGATTCAGAGATGGAAGTTCAAAGGCGCAAAAACTG
The DNA here is from genome assembly GCA_002120245.1 of Maccullochella peelii. Classification (NCBI taxonomy): domain Eukaryota; kingdom Metazoa; phylum Chordata; class Actinopteri; order Centrarchiformes; family Percichthyidae; genus Maccullochella; species Maccullochella peelii. The sequence continues at coordinate 97,990 of LKNJ01000808.1, forward strand.
TGACCTGGTTTGTCTTTTGACTTTCTTTTGTTCAACACATTTATCAGAGTATTATCAATATGTTTGGCTTGACATTAGCTTTCACCAATATTAAAAATGCAAATAGTGGTATATTCCTGCAGGATACCATCTATATGAAATAACTGCAAACCATGAAATCAGTTTCACAGGCCAACAGCTGTGAGATGACAGATAAAATATTCTCTCTCATGTTCTTTGTGTGCGTGTGTGTGTGTGTGTGTGTATGTGTGTAGACCAAGATCAATAAGCAAGGGATGACATACTGCCTCTAAAATCATCTGCCTTCCCACACCCAAACTCGCAGACATGAACGACGGAGCCATCACACACGCTAACAATAGCAAATGACACTGATCACGCCCTCGATCTTCACTTCACATTACTGCCATCTGGATGGAGATAATAGGACCTTGAAATGGAGGAGAGCTCGCTTCAGCAGGCGTTTGTCCCCTCTGCAGCATTGAACAAACTGCCTTGCTGACAATGTTGTGTGCTGGGATGTATGAATGTATTTATAGAGGCTCTATATACTGTCTTTATCTGTATGCTGCTGTGTTCATATCTGTGTTGAACTGGCTGTGAAAACAAATCTTCCTCTGAGACAATAAAGTCTAAATCTTAAATCTTAACTTTTGTATTTCCAGCTCCAGTGTGAGGATTTGCTGCTTTTCTCTATATTATTAAAATGTATCTCTGTAGGTTTTGGACTGTTGGTCAGACAAAACAAACAATTTTCAAAATGTCACCTTGGGCTTTAGGAAATTTGATTTGGGCATTTTCCACTATTTATTGACAAACTATTTATTAGACCAAACAATTAATCATTCAATCAACAAAATAATGGGCCAATTAATTGATAACGAAAATGCAATGTTAGTTGTAGCCCAAATTGAGATGATTCTCAAAATGTAGTTGTAGAAGTTGCAGTAATAAACCCCATGTTTCCTGCCACAATGGAAATGGTCCTTCTTCAGTGAAAGAATCTCTTTGGTTTCACTGAAGAATTCAAACATACTTTTTTTTTTCTGCCAACCTTTCACCCTTTTTATCATCTGCTACTGGCAGAAATTCTGAAATTGGCAGCTCCGTTTGTGCTGGATGAACAGCAGCTCAGTAAAGCAACCCAGTAGATTTCCCACCAGATCTGACCCAGGGCTCTCATTTATTGTTGGTGATTATGGTAAATGTTGTTAATACATTATTATATGGCTGTTTAAATGCTTCACATGGGGATAAAGGCAATGCACAGCTTGTTATGTTCTTCAACTTCATTGTGCTTAATACAGTTAATATTACATCAAATGCTTCTGTATTGTTGTATACAGTATACACACATGTTTAACACCAGTTCAGCAAGTGTATGTAATGAAAGGTTTGCACAAGCAGGCACAAAAGTTCATGTTGTTGTTTTACATTTGGAAGATTAATAACTGTTCCGATACATTTCAACCAGTAACCATCACTTTTTCTTGAGCTTGACAGTTCATTCTTATGGAATGGAGACTATAGCATTAAAACTGCAGTGCCAGATGATTGATTATTTTGTTTGATTAGCAAATCAATATTTTTCAGTGTGTGAGTCTTGAAACATTGTTCAACATTGAACAACAATACAAAACACTGGTCTTAACCAAGAGACTTCTGCAGGTCAGAGAAGCTGGATTGAGCTGTCTCGATCTTTTAATGTTATAATCCACAGTCATCCATAATTTCTTTTGTTATTATGATTATTAAGCGTATTGCCATTTTTAATTTTTAACACACATACCACTTACATAGCAGTTCTGAAAAACAATAACAGATATTGAATACAGCATTATTTATCCTTAGAGACATAGATCTGGTATTTCTCCCATTTAAAGATACAATCTTCCCATCTGTCAATCTTTCTATAGAAAATGTGTTCATATGAGGTCACCTTTCCAAGTTCTATGAACCACTCCAGACAGGAGGGAGTGTCTGTCTTTTTCCATCCCCTCAAAAGAGTCTGTCTACCCACCATTATAGCAGTCTGGATCAGTTCTGCATTTCCGCAGTCTTTCACAACTAATGGGTCACCCAGCACATATAACCTGGGAGAGAATTCAAAGTCATTGCGAGTGATCTCTTTTATACAATTGGACTTGTTCCCAAAAGTCTTGAATCTTAGGGCATTGCCAGAGAGCATGGAGTAATGCCCAACGGTGGGCCTCAGAGTGCCATCTAGTGGGCCACGGAGGCAGTGGTACTTTTTTTGGTAATTTACAAAGCTAGGATTCACATGAATAAAAAACGTCAAATTAAAATGCATCATTTCAATGACCAGTTACGTTTGAATATCACCACCCAATCATGACACATCATCAGGTAGAGACAAACATGTTTTGCCACTGTTAGCTAGCTAACATTCCCTCGGATGCAGTGACAAAATGGATCGGTTTTTGAAACGAAAGTGGACTGTGTGATATTTACCTCCAGGTTAAGTGGGGGTGAAAACAGTTTAGTTTAACAGAGGCTTTCCAGCTGTCACACAGGCAGGCTTTGTGTGTTAGTGTGAGTGTGTGTGTGTGTCTGGTCTTCAGCCTGAATGATGCTGCTGGCATTTACACAGAGACAGACGGACACACACATACACACACTCACAGCAATTTGGGACAATTCTTCAGTAGAGGAGATAAACAGTGAACGGGAATAGAAGGTAAAAGGATTACATATAGTGGGATCAAAGTAATGTGATTACAAGAAAGAATAACTATATAAAGACAGAAAGTGAAAGATTTAGAGAGTAACTGAAAGAGAAACTTCAGCTGGAGTGATATTCCTATTTCCTGACAGACTCACCAGTCATTTCCCAGAACTGTGTTTTTTTCAAGAGGGTCGATTTTTTCACCATCTATACATTATTTATACCTTGACAGAGATGACAAGAGCAATCATATTTCTCTGAAAACAGTGTGAAAGTAACACGCACTGTGCAAGTGAATATCAGTGTATTTAGACTGTAGGAACCATCACTATGTAAGCCAATAGGAGATATTCTATGTGTGGATTAAATTAGTGAGCATCAGCTATACAACAGCACTACTAGAGTTGCAAGGCATTCACCGTCTTACTCATATACACTTGAGCAGAGTGAGTAATAACTGCGACCTGATCAGTTGAAGTCTGCTTTCTTCCATGATATCTAATTTAGTGCAGCCAACTAGTGCAAAAAAAAAAAAAAAAAAAATTCTACATTCCAAAACACAAATGAACAAAACCAAAATCACATTTCAGTGTTTCATAAAGGCTGGAGCATTTCACAAAACAAAAACACAAAATATGATATTCCACCATTAGAGTAACGAACCAGAAATCATAATGATTTTCAGCAAAACAAAACACAACAAAACAGAATGCCAATGTTGGAAAAAGTACTCGGATCAATTTCAAATTCCAGTTGAGTTGGAACTCATTGTTGCCCCTTGTGGCTGTGGGGGTAAAAACATCCAACAGCAGTTCTCACCAGGTTTGGAAAATGTACATCTGGTTAACCGCCCCACCTCTGTTAAAGAGCAGCACAGGATTGTCTCCCATGCACTGGATGTGACAGTCCCAAAGGGGGCTACAGTAGACTCTACACACCTGTGGTCCACCACCAGAGGTGTCTTCACCTATTGTGCCTGATTAGACCTTTTCTCATGACTGTGTGGCTATGCACAGACTGGACTTCCTTCACATCTGTCTCACTCTCCTGTTTTGTTTCTCCAACCTGATCAGGTCTAATTAGCCACAATTACTGCAGACACTAGTTTGCAGGGCCTTTAATCTATAATAATGCATCATTTTGTATAAGTTGGTCATATGTTTTGTATGTATAATCAAAGTAACTGTAGCCTAAAGTAAATGTAGCAGTGTAAAAGGTACAATATTTACCTCTGAAATGTAGAGTATAAAGCAGCATCAATTGGACCTATTAAACAAGTACTTTAGCGTAGTACTTGTAGTTAGGTACTTTCCAGCACTGCACAAAACAAATCATGCACCCAAACTTTCCCCAAAGTTCGAGGCACTTCCAGAACAACTGGCCTCATTTGGCCTGTCTGACCATTCAACCTGCTCGCTATAAAAAGATAATCTCGCGCTCTTTCCTTAACCTATGATTCAATTACTTTTTCCTGCCGCTTTGTTCCTATATGGTTATTCCATGGTCACAGTACTGTAAAACCCTGATTGTGTATTTAGTTGTTTGTAATGTTAATGATCTAGAAATGCAGCTTAATCTGCAGTTGCACTCAGGGTAAGTAGCTGTGGATAAAAGATAATGTCTTTATACATGTCAGCTATCATTAGCTAAATACTGTTACAAAATGCAGCAAAAGGCAAAGATAATTGGTCCTTTTTCACTTAAAAAGGCATATATGAAAGCTTGTAAAATGTGGATCTGTGGTTTTCTACATAATATTCAAATCATCCTCTTACATGTTTAGGGTTTAGGTCATGCTCCTTTATTCTTAAATAAGATTGCTGATACCATTATCAGTGTGAAACTTTTTCTTCCGTTTGATATTATAGCGAATGATGAATCCCCATGGTTCATGTTATTAGTGGAGGTTAACTGGGTCACCACAATGTAAATGGGATTTCTCCCTCTCTCAAGTTCCCCTTTTCATTTGTACTGTATGTAACTTTACATGGACTTAGCCTACCAACCGAAGTCATTTCAAATCCCAGTGTCAAATAATTTTGTATATAAAAAAACATACAGCAGTTACACAGATGTTATATGAACCCATATTATCGTATTGTTCATTAAACACAGAGCTAATCCAACATAAAGAAATCATAATATGCAGTTAATTTATAGGGTAATTATTTGCACAATAATGGTAATTAACATCTTTGTTTATGAGCAATCCGACTGTTTCATTGGATCAAAAATAATTAAATTATAGCATGTTCCCCAGGCACCTGAACATGTTAGGAATGTGTACACATATGAAGAGTATACTGTATATATATATAAAAATAACCTGATGATGTAGTGTCTGTCCTTATGACATTGGTTCCTGCTCTGTTATTATTTTCTCACCTGTAATAACTCATGTGTCAAATGTCTTTAAAATTGTTTTCATATCTCACAGCCTGCCTCCCTTGGTCACCCATCTGTCAGTTCATCAAGTCCATCACAGTAGCCCCATATCAAAGGCGGGGCCGGCGTCCCCTCTCCATACATCTGCACATACAGGGGCTGATGACTGACAGCTGACATGTGAGCATTATGCAGCACCAGGCCTAGCCAGACATGTGACGGAAATGTTATTACAGAACATATATCTGTATTATTGATTGATGTAAGAGTGCAAATTTATATGTTTTTATGATGCAAGCCTGTCAAACGCTGTATTAGCATGCAGGGAGCATTGAGGAAAGTTGCGGCGTGGTGTCAAAGTCACCACAGAGACATACATACATATTTAATCCCAACTTTGCCAGCCTCTCTCACAAAACTGCATGACTTGACCTCGTATAATAAAAAATAAAAAAACCCAACAGGAACGTGTTTAATTTTTTGAAGAAAAACAAAACAATGAATGCGAGATTGCATTGAGTAACAGAAGCTATAGTGGAACAGAGGCGTGGTGTCAGGACATCGTCTCTCTGTAGGGTAAGCTTATAAAGTCCGTGGGGCAATTAAATGATGTAACCACTAGCAACACCGATGATGATCAAAGTCGCCACAGATATCTTTCAAACAATCATATTTTAAACATCTGTTACAAAGGTACAGATCTATTGTCTGGTACAGGAATATTTTGGGTTTTTTTAGTTAATAAATTGTTTTGGTTTCTGAAGATTGCTTTTCTGCAGCTTCTACTTTCCAGCTTCTCTCCCTGTGCATGTATGAACATAATCAAAGTCTGTGGAAACACAAAAGCAAATGAGGAGGGTCAGTGGGGAAAACAAGTCAGTTGGTCTCCCTCCTTGTGAAGTTGATTTTTTTTCATCTGCCAGCAGTGAGACTGTGTAATCTCCGGGTGTGATTATTAATAAAAGCCTTCTCAAACTGAGCAACATGGAAAGCCTTTCACACACAGAGCAACTAAGCTTTTATGTTGTCAGAAGGCTAACGTGTTAGAGGAACTCACATTATCTGGCTACAAGGCGCGACCCTGTCAAAGACTATATACACAAAGAAACAGCTTATTAAGAGAGCTGGAGATGACAGAAAGCATGTCAGCCACACTAGGATATATTTGCCTTTGCACTTTGTTTCACACTACAAAGGGCGCAGGTTTAGACACACAGGCAAAGAAACGAGAGAACAAACAGATTAGAGGTGGACAGAGAGAAAGAGAGGGGGAGAGTCTGCTGTCACATTTTTCTCCAGTTCAAAGACTGCTAGCAAGCCACGTGGAGGATGAGGGTTATGGGAAACTCAAACCAGCTTCATGTCTAAGTACTTTTGGATCTGTCTCAAATTAGAGAGGTTGAATGGAAATGGTACATTAAAAAAAACTAACACCTTTATGTGATAAATAGCAATAGAAAGCATTTTTGAAAACATAACAGCATGATTACACAGAGTTCAATCTCACTACCCTGGAATGTTAAATTGATTTTGGACTCTTTTTATCCTTTGATGATTGTAGACATTTCTTTCTCCCTATAGACAATAACTGATGCATGCAGTATGGCCAAAATTAGCTGTCCATAAACTACAGTAATAGCTTGCCCACTCAATTCTTTAAGACTTTTTTTTATGACATTCAGGAAGTCTATTCACTTAATCCCAGATTATACAAACCCATTTGCTTTGTACTTTGACCTTTGCAACATTTTTTGCTTAATTGAACAATTGGACAGAAGTACATCTTCTAAAGAATCTACAGTCAGTAGATAAATGAATAGTACATTCACTTTTACTAAAAGTAAGACATTATCACAAAGCACATTCTAAGCTTGTAGTCCATACCAGACAAGATTTCGGTACCACTCAAGGTGGCAAGATATAGTTGTCGTTTTTGAAAAGGTATTCGTATGTAGTTAATATTTTGGTATGATAACGATCGTTTGTCACTGTAATAAGCTCATAAAGTGACTCACCCAACACAATAAATTGGACTTGGACGCTGGTGCACACATTCAAATTTTAGGCTCCCTTTTAGGACATTTATTAATGTTTTATTACAATTTTTTGGTTTATTATCCTTTTAAAGTGTACATTCTTGGTTTTTATTCAAGCCCAGTCGTAGTGATGGGAATCGCGGCTCTTTGAAGGGATCAGGATATTACAGCTCCGTTCCTTTCCGAGAAGCTTATCGTTCTTTTATTTATCAGTTGCAGATTCTTAGACATCCCACCAATATAATTTCAATTCGATGTGTGAACTAGGTTTAGCAGCACTAAAGTACTCTTTTTGCCAGACCTAATGTCAATGATCTGCATTGTAAAAATCACACAAGCCATATCCCTCTGCTTTGTCAGTGAATTTACATTGACTTTACCCTGGTATGTGTTATATGTAAATAAAGTTGCCTTTCCTTGAATGCAATTCATGCAACACTGTGACTGGCTGGTTCTCATTGTTCACATGAAGGGGAGTGGATTTAAGGCAGGCAGTGAAATTTGGGCACAGTGATTAAAAGGAACGGCTCTCACCAAGTACGACTCGGTTCCCTTCATTCGTACCAAAGAGCCTTTGAAAAGAATCGGATCGTTTGCGAACATTACCCATTTGTGAGTCACTCTGACAAAGAATATGGGACACTTAAGCTCTTGTAAATCTCACTGACATACTGTAGTACTGTACTGTATACTTTACAGCAGTAGCACTAAATTGCAGGTGCAAACACTTGACAGATTGCAGCATTCCAGTAATGCCAACACCACTTTACAGAGAAGGTGCTGCTAATAAAGGCGGCTTCTCTGTGTACCAGCCATTTAAGTTTTAGCTCATTTAGTGAGATCCATCCATCCAGCTTCCAAACAAGACAAGTCATTCCTGAGCACACAGCTGCAGCATGGAACCAGATCTGTGTCAAAAAAAAAATCAAACACCACATCTTAAATATATCAAACAAAAATCAGAATTTGAGAGAATAAAACTCACAGAAGCAAGAAAAATGTCATCTCAAAAGTAAAACTTGCAACCAAATTATTTGTGTAACTGCAAAGCCGGCAGTGAGGACAAAAGTATGATCTGTGAGAAAGAAGCAGAAGGAACTGTAAACAAAAGGAAACGTGTTGAAGTTACATTTGTAAGGGCAGAAGGAACAATCGATAGAGTTTTAGTAAATGCAGGCAAATCTAGGGTGCCAAAAACCTTGGAGTGAGCGAACAATTTGCATTCCAGCAGGACAATGACACTGAAGTTGTTCCAGCGTTTGGCTTTGTGCTCAGAGGCCCAGCTCAGAGCACAGGCTTGAATCTTGTTGAAAATCTGTGAAAGCACTTGAAGATAGCTGTAGACAGGTGCTCCCCATCCAACTTGACTCATCTTGAGAAAGATCTGCATTGGAGAAAAAGTGAGACAAACGCCCAAATCTAAACGTGCTACACTGGTATAAAGCTAATCCAAAAAACTGCAATCTGTTTCTTTTGATTCATTGGATACTAAAAATATTTACATAAAAATACCAGTTTTAATCCATTTTGAATTCAGGCTGCAACATCACAAAAACAAAAATCCGAAGTGTGATTCTGCTGCACATGTTTGTGTCTACAGACAGGCATGTGTGAAATGACATCATGTCTCACAAACTGTTACCATGGCGATTTCACTTACTTCCTCATTCATTCACTTTTATTCATAATCTGTCAAAAGGAGAAAAACAAAAACCCTGAACTAAAATTCTCAAGATCAGAGCTGTCTTCAAAACACTGAACCCGGAGTGCAATAACATAATGGCAAACTCAGTGGACGCTGAAAGCTCCTAACTGAATTTCACATTTGTGTAAGAACATTTCTCCAAATTTCCTCTCTCTACCCTGTTTGCTCTCACAACGCACGCCCATGTGTTCTTGAGGCTAAATAATACGAAGCTGCTGTGTTTTATCTGTTGGCTGAAGGAAGGTTACAGACACTCACACAAACCTCCACCTGCATCAGCTCAAAACAGGTACTCAAAACAAAGCCGACGGCACGAACACACAAACCAACACACACAGTGATATAGGAATACAGCATATGAATCAATCCACACACGCTATGTTTTACAGTTGCTGGCCGAATCTCAATGCCATCCAGGGCGTCCGATGAGAGCGGAGCACTCCAATCAAATTCCAGAGAGAAGCTGTCAAACAGAGGCAGGAAATCAATAGATAACACTCTGTATAAAAACCATACAAGCGCATATGCCAGAACATTGTAGAGCCATTTCAAAAGGCACAGGGATAAGCAATGAAGTCCCTTCGCACTGTTTTATTCTTTCACTGTTTGATGAAAAGACAATGGTTTAAACCTCAACACTCCTTCATCTCAATTGCCTTGTAGTACCTTTTCTTTTTAATGTATACAGACTTGAAAAATATGAAGTTACCACAGTAGATGGTCTGACATTCCTCAGGGATGTAATGCAAGAGGTGAGTGCTGCTGCAAGAAATCGGTCTTTTCTTCTATAGCAAGATCTGATGTATGTACTGCTTATTAGAGATAAGGATTTTGCTCAAATTAAGAACTGTAAAAACTTAAAGTGAGAACTTTGTCTTAAATAAACAGAAGTCAGTATGCAGTTACCAACATGGCAATATATACAGAAACTGCAATGAGCTCTTAGCAACAGTGAACATTGAGCTTTGTAACAATAAACAACACCTAAACCATTTCAGACATCTTACATGTTAACTTTGTATCCTATCACAATAAAAACTTTTTTCTAACTGTCATTATCCTTAAGCAGATTTATTTTCCTCTCACCAAGCGAGGCTTTTCTTTTTCATTTTACCCCTGTATATACCAATATGCTCACTTGAGACGTTTCAATGACACACAGACTGAATGTCAAGGGGAAGAAGAAATTATGTTGTGAAATAAAAAATTCCACATGGTTGCAAAAGGAAAGGCAGGCTGCTGCGAAGGACGTGACTGCATCAAGAGATTTGAGTCAAAGCTGCATGTAGAGAATGATACTGACATTGCCCAAGGGGACAAGCCAGGAAAAAAGCTGAGCTTCTGTGGAACAAAAAAATGGTACTTAAGGGAAATGGAGGGACAAGAAAATGACTTTAGAGGCAAACTTATGTTTTGTTACTTATTCCTGACAAAGTGAGTGAAGGTGAATACGTTTTGTAATGTGTGGTGTAATGTGTGACATCTTATTGTACAACACTCCTCTATATATCGCATTTAAAGCTGCAATAATCTTTTCAACTATCAACAATGGATCAAATTACTTAATGTAATGTGAAAGGTATTGCTCACAGTGAGGAACAAACAGAATTATCACCCAACTCTGCAGTACTCTTCAGCCTTTTAGTCCGATTTGGATCATTGTTTCGGTTTCTGGACCAGAACTCTGCCCTCAGCGACCTAATTTGCAGACGTGGCAGGCAACAGTTTTCAGCGAAAAACCTCTGATTATCCCACTGTACTGTACCTGCCCAGCACCACACAGGAGACAGACAAAGTTAGCGACTAGCTGGGGACTTTAGCTGCTACAAGACAGCTATGTTTCTATGGAGTTGGTGGAGACATTACATTCATCAGCTAGCCAGAAACACAACTCTAAATGCCAATGTTGCTCCGTTCTAGATGTGTAAATAGCAAACTATTTGCTAACACATTTACCACAACTTGGGGTTTTAAAAAGTATTTAAAAAATGGCCAGAAATATAAATGAACACAGCTTTAAACCTCCTCAACAAGCTGCAAACAAATGCTTATTTGCACATCAAGCAGACATGGATCAACATTAGAATTCACTTAGAATCCTGTTTGTGTCCACGTGGTAAATGCCCCATACTCCCTTTTTACCTGTTTTTTGTTTCCCACCCACTCCACTATGTTCACCAGCTAGTCGCTACCTTTGTCTGCCTGCCACTTAATGCTTGGCTTTTTGTAGCTTCTTTTTTTTTGTAGCTTTCCATCTGCAGATGGAAAGGATTATGAGAGTGGTGAGACTGAACCACAACAACAGTGAAGTCGTGGGCCATAAAAACCAAACCAATTAAGGTAAAAGGCACTATACCATTCGGTTTGGGAGATAATCCTCCCAAGGGTTCATCACTATGAGTCACTTGTTTCACATTAAACAGAGTTATTTGATCCATTTTTAATATAAAAATATTGGTTAGAGCAGCTTTAAGTTCTGGATTTTAATTAATTTTTGGATTTTAACTTCTACAGAAAAGTCTAATGAAGTCTGAATCAGGTTCAATTAATGCAATAACAATGAATTTGTTTGTGCTATTCACTGTCAACTAGACAACAACCCAATATATCCCCTTCAATAGCTATATAAATACCAATATATATCCTTTATTAATTGTAAAATTGATTGTACCGGTATTTAAACAAAGCTTCTTATTTTTTGTAAGAGTTATACAAACTTCACAGACAAGTCTAGATGCACTGTCTGAGTTTGTCTAATTGTAAACTGCTATAATAATGTTTGTCATGTAACTATCCACACAAACTCCAAATGACTCAACTAAATGACAATATCCTTGCCAGTTTTCTTTCCCTCTAGCTATATTCTGTCCCATCTTCCCCTGCTGCTTCTATGAGTGTATATCTTGTCATCACTCTCAGTCATCAGCATCACGTACTGCTGGTAAGTGTTTCTCAAACCCCTGCTGTAGTTTGGTGAGCTGCCATAATCCTGTTGTTTATAACCTAAACAACATCTCTGAGTCCATTTACCTGCTGCTACACTGAACACTGGGACAGCAACACCAGGCTACAGGTTTGTTGTTGCCAAGACACGACTGCTTGCTTGATTATTCGCCATGGTTACAGGTCTCGCTGTTGCTGTGTAGCTCACACTACACCACTTGGCAGCTCTGTACAGCTCTGTGTTTGTGATAATTTGTGTTTGAAGTGTCCAGATTTCCAACACACGCTCATTCTCCCTCCACAGTGCACTGGCTGCTTGTTCAAAAGACACACTGTTGTTCCAAACCCAAATGTGCATTGCGATTTGTTTTATAGTTGCTGCTCTACAACATTCACTGGTTCTTGTTGGAATCATATTTAGCTACATTAGCTGCTACTAGCATAACACACCTGAACCTCTGACCGAACTGTTGGCGGTCAAGTTGCATTGTGGGTAATGTAGGCAGGTTTGATAATTAAGGAAGAAGAATGCACGGAATAAAAAAGACAAAATCTCTGGTTCTGCTGAAACGATTGATACTTTTGAACTGTCCACTATGAGCCCAACAGTGTTAGAGAGGTGCAAGATGATGTTATGTTTTTATATATATATATATAAATAATACATTGATATATTTACCGTAAATAAATGTACAATTGGCATAAGCCTTTATTTCATGCCGAAACCACAGGTGTTTCTCAACATTATTAATGCATTTCCTGATTTTCCTAGCTACCATAAACACGATCTTTGCCTTTTCAGTCAAAGGTTTTCTCTTTAGCTTTAATGAGGTCTGCAATCAGTTAAGGCAGTGTCGTTGAACACACTGCAAAATGCAGCATTGAGACTGGTGGAGAGTAATGCCATACCAGCATCTAAAAATGAATGCAATCATAATTAATTTAAGTTAAAGTACTATACTTAGCATCCTTCTAATAACTTATATAAATTATATGTAATGTCCTGGCTGTCATTCTTGTCTTGTGTGTATGTAGACATGCAGAATCAATACTCGGTCTTGTTTGCAGGCCTCTGTTCTGACCTTTGTTTTTTTCAGCTTGAAGTCTCTGTGATCTGTCTGTCTGTTCTGACCTTTCTAACCAACATCAGTTTACTAAATAGTGAGATTGGTAGCTATGACTCCAAAGGAAGCAGATGTTGCTGGAGTACAGTATAATAAGGTATGAATGTCATTAGCTGATTAATACTGAGGAGCAGCGAGAAGATGCATTTTTTCTTCTCTATGACTACCACTTATTTTCATAACATTCATAAACAGCTGAAGCTAAATACATAAGTTGAGTGACAAATTTAGAGGATAATAAATTTAGAAATGCAAAGAAGAAACAGAGTCACATAAGGAAAAAGGAAACATGACTCTGTGTGTGTGTGTGTTTCTTCAATACAGACAAGTAAAACACACACAGTCACTCACATTTTCTCCCTCCCTCTCACATTGTCAGTCTCACTCATTCAATCCCACAATCAGAGTTTCTCACAAAAGCAACACTCGCACGTCCACACACTCATATGATGGAGTGGCTACAATATCTGCCTGCCAGCGCTCACCAATTTTCAATTAACTCTTAACTAGACTTTTAATGAACTCTGTCTGCTTTCATATAGAGATGGAGCCAACGAGTCGAAGGTGTTGAGGTGCTCGTCAAACCAAACCACAGGAGGACCAGTAGGGTTTAACTGACCCCTTAACAGGCTAATCAAAGCTCTGAATTGGCTTGTTAACAGAAGGGCTGATCAGTAGAGTAGAGGTTGTAAGATCCCAGTTCAAACAGAGTTACAGACAACTGACAGTTGAGAGGATTCCTCCGGTTTCGAAATATAGAGTTCATTTTGTGCCTGTTACATTCTTTTTTAATAAGGATGGTCTTTATCATACGCTACCGTTTTGACGTATGTTTATATACCTGTCCTTTTGCTCCATTTGTTACTATTTTCTTGCTCTGTTCTTGTCTTACAGACCTATCCAGTCAGTGTGAGCAGAGATCAGGAAAAGCCAGATATCACTCACCCCACCCGCAGCTAATGGGTTTAGTTAGGATGAGCGGCCTTCTGTTGCAGATGTCTTCCCTTAACAGCATCCGAGGCTAATTTGGGTCAAAATCTCTACATATGCTGAGCTCCACACTGTGTCCGCCATATTATTCAGTATGGTAGAGCAGACTTTCAATTTTAACCTTCCTTATGCATAAAGCACATTATATTCATCAGAAATGTGTATTTTATCAAAGTGATTGCTTGTTAAACGATGTAAATTTTACTGCGACATTTCTTTCACTGCATTTTCTGTTGTACTAGCTGGTTATTTTATTTATTCCAAGGAATCTGCAAATCACATCTTTTCACATTGCATGTCACAGTATTTTCTAAAGGGAAGACAGTCCTCCAACTGTACGTACTGTAATTAGTGTCTGATATACTATGGCAGCAGCTTATTACACAATCAGTGACTGGGACAACCTTGTAGCCACATTATGGAGGTGGAAAAGTATGGAATATTATATCATTCAAAAAGGTGTACATGAAAACAAGGTTTTGTATTTGTAACCAAAGTTTTGCAAACTTGTGCATTGACGTTTGTATCTGTAAGCTTAGTTTTGTAGACTTCTGTAGACTAGTTTTGTAGTACATTTTGTTTTCTGTCTGCAAACTCCGTTTTGCAAGTCTGTGCATTCAGACACAGGCTTGCAAACTCACTTTCACAATCTGGGTGGCCAGAATACTTGCGTGCGTGTGCATGCTTACAGACTTTTGACAGGTTTACTGCGTGGTAATGTTTTGTACACAGGGTGTCACAAAAGAAACAGACTATCCGCAAGGGAGGGAGGGCGGGATTTCCAGCTTCTGACCAGTCAGTGTCTTTGAAATCTCTACGCACAACATAGTTGGCTAGTCAACACTGTCAGTCAACCATCATCCTCAGTCAACATAGAGCCCAGCCCAACAAGAGATCCAGCCCTGGAAGATAGACTCCAGCAAATATCTGGCGCTTTAGCTGCTAAATGCTCCACTATGTTCACCAGCTAGTCGCTAACGTCTGCTGTCTGATGCCAGGCAGGTAGTGTAGGACAGTGAGGTTATCAGAACTTGTTTGCTGAAAACAGCTGCCTGCTACAGCTGAAGATGATGATGACAGCAGTGAGACTGAACCAAAAAAAGTTAGACTGTCAAACCAAAACAATGAGCTGAAAGACACCAAAACACTGTACAACTGAGGGGGAACTGCAGGGTTGGGTGGTAATTCTCCACAAACGAGACCTTTCTAATTACACATAGCGAAATCTGACCCATTGTTACTATAGAAATATTTATATTTTATTCATCAAAGCACCTTTAAAAAAATTCTTAATGTAGAATTTAATTTTGCTAAAGAACAAAAGCACTACACAATGATATGACACCATGCCAAACATTTATTTTAGCTGCATTTAAACTAATTAATCTGTTTGGGCATTGATATATTATAAAGTTATATTATTCTTTCTTAATGGACAGATACAAACAGTATAAGTCAACATAATTTCTACGGAAATGAAAGACAAATGGAATTTGTCGTTTAAAAATGTGAAAGCTCTTATAAACAGGATATCAGGAATCAATATTGCATTATAGCAATTGCTGATAGAAAGAAGTACTCCAACATTTATTTCCATAAAAAAGTTACATAACTGTTGCTTGAAACGCTTCAGATCTAGCACTTTACCAACAAAATGACAGCAAACTATAGTTACTTCGTGCAGCATGAGGCAGGACAATGTTATGATCACATCTTTCTCCTTGTGTTCATCTTTCTATTTCTCTTCTATTAATTTCTGTGTCTGTGGTTACCTGCGCCTGCTTCTCAACAACTATGATCAGACTACAGCACAAATCATAAAGAAAGAGCATTAAACACACACACACACACACACACACACACAGGGATGTAGTTTAAGTATCCATTCAGGTTGTAGGAAACAATGTGCAGCCATAAATCAATGGCAGTTGTGAAGGCAATGAGGCAGAGACTGGGACAATAGGAGACTAGGGACACAATAACTGGACAACACACACACACTGAACCATTCTGTACTCGTTTAAGGTATTTTAAGGTTATGATTTATGGGAAACATTTTCATCCACTTTAGCTGTTTGGATGTTTAGATCTTACTGCCGCAGTGAGAATGGCAGGTCAGTGGACTAAGAAGCTTGGTACAAAATACACTCATGTTCCTAAATTTGAGCTAAAATCCTCTCTG
The DNA here is from genome assembly GCA_002120245.1 of Maccullochella peelii. Lineage (NCBI taxonomy): Eukaryota > Metazoa > Chordata > Actinopteri > Centrarchiformes > Percichthyidae > Maccullochella > Maccullochella peelii. The sequence goes on from LKNJ01000808.1 coordinate 114,041, forward strand.
CCTGGAAGCCAGGCCTTCCTCTATCTGTGTTGCTAATCTCATCTTCCTTCAACTCCTCATGCACAAAGCTACATTATTTTGTACCCGTGTCTGTCTTTACTCTTGCAGTCGCATTACATTATGTTGAGCAGTGGACCAGCATGTGTGTGTATTATCTGTTCTGTCACACTGAGCAGTGGACCGATGATGCATGGCTAACCTTAGGCTTGTTCTCTGCTCCTACCCATAGACCTGTGTGTGTGTGTTTCTGTTATTGTATGTGTGAGTTTTATCCTTTGCAAGGCTAATTCAGGGTCAGATTTAGGGTGAGGTGAATGTTAGGGGGAGGAAGTACATGCAAATAAATGGAATGTTCTCTCAACAATGCAGCAAGGAGTGTGAGCACACCAGAAAATATCCGTGGCTGTACATGTGCGTGCGTTTCAGCATGCAGGCCGCACCTCCTCTCTTTCACAATACCTTATCAATATTAACAGCTAACATGTGGCATGACTTATAGGGCCATCTCTCCCTCACACACACACACACAAGCAGATGATGTACAGGTGACCTCCAGTATGGGCCCTTTCTTCCAGGCTGGTTAGCCCCTCAGCTGTGTGCCAGGCATAAATATTCAGACGGGTCCCGGGCTCCGACAGGGCTGCATGGTGATGGCTTGTGTTAGAACACAAATTCATAGCTACATCTCTGTCCCGCTGGGGGGGGGGGTGAAGGTAATGGGGCAGTCATTGACATCGCAGACTGACATGTCACATTATTTCATCACCCAGCACAATGACGTTTTCCCCACTGATTTTGGAGAATGAATTTCACAAGAACAGGGAGCGTGTCCTTACACACCCGAAGAAGGGCTGTGTTACGACATCAATTAAAACAAACTATTCTTTCATTTCCCAAGGTTTTTGGTCATCTTTGTGCCCTTTGTTGCTACACTCATAATTCAACTTGTCACGTACTGATAGCAGGAAGAGGACCCAAACGCAGATATGAAGGATAAGAAAAGATAATGGTTTTAATGCTGTCTTACTTGTGATACAGAACGGCAGGCAGGCAAATAAGCAACTGGTAAGTCCGGATACAGAACATGAAAATCAAACCGTGGAACCGCTGCCAAAAAACACTGGAACTTGACTCAACTCGAGGGAACGCAGAAAACACTAAGAATGCAGGAAACCTGGCAAACGACACACAACATGGAACAAAGAACCAACAAAACACAAAGCGAGCAGACAGGTATAAATAGGAGAGAGACTAACGAGGGAACCAAACACAGGTGGGTAACTGAACACAGGTGAAAACACTCAGGGTGGAGACACGGGGCGGGAACACACTGGGAACATGAGACAAGACTAGAAAACAACAAAGAGTCCACATCATGACACAACTTCATTATTTTCATTATATTGCATTACACTGTATCCCTGTCTGTTCTTCTCAGCCTGCTGGGTGTACTGTAAGCACTGTAGCTAGCATGCAAAGTTAACAGGCTGGGGCTGAGGCTGTACTCAGGCACGGTGGTGCTTTGAATGCAAAAGTCAGCATGCTAACATGTTCAAAATGACCATGTTAACATTGCTGTTGTTTAGTAGATATAGCATTTTGCCATGTTCACCATCTTAGCTTAGCGTGTTAGCATGGGAAGACTTGGTAACGAGCACTAAACACAAAATACACCTGGGGCTAAAAAGTTACCAAAGTTATTACAGTTCATCTTTTGATGTAGAAGTTGGTGTAATAATGTGTAATAATTGAATTGTAGCATTGCACACAATTGTTATAGCTGGAGATTTTAAATAAGGTGCTGCAACTTTTGTCTTCCATCAAAGGCTAGAGGAAAAGTCAGCGGTTCACCAAAGTCAGTAGTTGACATTGTCTAGGATCACCATGCTCACTCTTGTTTACCTGTCGCACTAAAAAAAGCACAATATGCAATTCCAACTGAACGTTAACTGATTCGCACTGTGTCTTTATTCTTTTTGTAATGCAGATGAATAACAACAGGCACAAGCGTCTCAGCTTGTTTGTGGTCTATGAACAATGAAAGTAGAAAATGTTGTGCCAGTCGGTATGGTAGACGTTAAGATACCTCACTGGATAATCAAAAACTTTGGCGATCCTGTGACCTTTTGTCTAACCCCACTAGCAGGTCAAAGTCATTAGGAAACATCTTTTGGGGGCCCTGAATGTCTGTTCCCAAATTTCATGGCAATCCATCCAATAGTAGTTGAGATATTTCAGTTTGGACCAAAGTGATGTACAGAGTGACCAACCGAGCGACAATGCTATGGAGCCATGCTGCTAGTGTGGCTAAAAACAGAGGAGTAACAAAGCTTCCTATGCTCACATTTCTAATTAAACCCTCCATTGTAAATGGTAAACATTATCTGTCCGTTAAAGAAAAAAATGAATGTGGTAATTTGGAATAAAACACTTACAAAAATTAAATCCTAACTGAAAATGACTAATGATTTAAATTACATCTACACAGAAGAGGGATTTAATACCAACAGTGTGCACTGGAGATCAGACTTCAGATTTTATTTTGGTATTAAATATATTTCTGGCAGCTGCACACACATATTGAGATGTCTCTAATTTAGATTTATAAATTAAGTCCTTATTTGTTGCATGGTATCTGTAATTGGTATCTGTATGAATGAATGTCATGCCTTCTCATGGCCCATCCCACGTGAGATTATAAAACATCTTTACAAAACATAAATGGTTACAGTAAAACCAGAAACAACTTCCATGTGCTGGTCAGAAATCAGTCCCAGAGATCATGCCAAAACAAATCATAATAGTGATAGTAATTAACCATCCAATTCTAACTGATACAATCCCATGCATTCACTAAATAATTTGTTTATTTGAAAGTCTCTTTTTCAAACACCCATTTATATTATGTCATAGTGAGTCATTCATATCCATCAGCTCATTTGTATCTTTTATTTTGTTTAGAAAACATCACAAATATCCAATATATAAGCAAAATGATTCTTTTTTCCACTGGATAAATTTGTCTTTCTCCGTCCAAAGCAGAGTATTGACCTGTTTCGGTATAAAGAGGCAGTGAACCGCTCTTCCCTGAGCAGATTTAATTTCAAAATAAGTCTGCAACTGTAAGTGGTATTCTTTAATAAAAAGAACAGTATTTTGGTGTGAAATAATAGTCGATTTCTGAATTTGAACCACTGTCATCTTGCACACTTTAACAGAGAAATTGAATTTCTTTTTTTGGCTATAATATGAATTTTGCAAATCAATGTCATGTTGTTTAGCACAATGCATAGTTAAGATAGCAATAATAATAGTACAATAATACAACCTAACGATACTTGATCATCGGAATTTTAAAAAAATAATAATTTGGGACTTGATTGGGAGTTGTACTAAAAACTAGGGCTGGAACGATATGCTGCCGATTCGGTACTATCACGATACTTGGGTGCCGATTTGATATGTATTGCAATTCTTAAGTATTGTGATTCTACAAATATTGCGATTCGATGTTACAATTTATTGTGATTTTTGTTTGCTTTTTTAACACTAGACTAAAGGGAAAAGTTGAATCATGCACTTCTAGAGACTGTATATCAGGAGTCTTATTTCCAAAAACAATACACATCACGTTAGTGTCACAATCCATGGACTTGGTGTAGTTTTGGTTATGTCTGTGTGTAGTTTCTAGTGTTATTTTGAAGTCGTGTCTCTTGTTTTCCTGCCCTAGTGTCTCCCCTTGTTTTGATTATCGGTTGATTTGCTGCACCTGTGTCTTGTCACCCACCTGGTTCTGTTTCCCTCGTTTGTCCTGTCTCTATTTATACCTGTCTGCTCCCTTTGTGTCTTGTCGGTTTATTGTTCCATGTTGCGTGTCTCGTGTCGGATGTATTCTGTGTGTCGTGAGGAAATAAACCTTTTTGAGTTAACTCCAACTGCCTTGTCTCCGTTTGGGTCCAATACCTGCTTGCACGTGACAGTTTTTCAGAATTTAATTTCAGCAGCATCATATACTGCATATAAAAGTGTTAAATAAAATATGATCAATATATTTTATTAATATATAATATGGATTCAGAAATCCAAAAAAATCATTTTAAATTTTTTTTAAAAGAATCACAGTACTTAAGTGAATTGAAAGAACAATGATACAACCTAACAATACTTGATAATCATTTGGGACTTGATAGGAAGTTGTACTAAAAACACTGAGTCATTTAGATAAAATAAAAGTGGTACCTGCGCTGCAGTTGACTGATGTATGTGTGAGTACTCTTGCAGTCCATGGGTGAATTTGAATAGTTTTCTCCACGTATCTCAGTATAACTTAACTCAACCAACTGGGAATCACAGCCAAATTACAATTGCCTGAAAGGCAGAATATTTTTCCAGAGAAATCTTCCTGAGCCTTTACAGTCAAGGACCCTTGGAGAAAAGTAGAACTATACTACCTAATTTCAATTTAGTAAGGAGTTTTAGTAAGTTATTTCCGTATAGTAAGGACTGAATAGACTCTGCTCTGCTGATGTGATTTCATTGACTCTAAAGTCTAAGTGTTAGTGCTTAAGATGCTAATTTTCTCTCTTTTAGTGATAGCAATCATTTCTCACTACCTCCTCTCTTCCAGCGACCATTTGTATTCTCGCCATCTCTCCTCTGTGGCTGTGGCAATTATCCCTGTCTCCAATCAGACAGGAGAGTATCCAATGGGAGAAAATCTCATTAGACTGATTTAGGGAGGCCTCTGTTGACTGTAAACACTGTGGAGAATATAAACACACATGTACGCTGCTAATTCTCTCAGCTGTTAGGATCATTTTTAGAACCAAAATCTGTTATTTATGATTTACAAGCCATCTGCATATTAGCTCACACAGCCAGACACTTAATAAAAGAGACACTTTATTATAATGAAAGAAAGCTACAGAGAGTGTCTGGTTTGTAGAGTTATTTTACATTAAGAATATAGCACGTCCATAGCACATGTTTAAATATAAGACATTTTAGTGAATCCAGTCTTTTTTGAGGAGGCATCCAGAAATTGGATTCTGAAGAAAAAGTGTTGCAGCACAATACGTACTCCACCTCAGCAGTACTTTAGTCATACCTCCCATTGTGTGTTGTTATGTGTAGCTCTGTGCAAAGCTTAACTACGGACATTTTATTTAGGGCATGCTGTTCCCATCAGGATGCAGGAGCTCATGAGAGAATAACAAAGAGTAACGGGCCTGAATGCAAAAGAATGTGATGCATATTGGTATTTTTTTCTATAAAATGGAAAACAAGTGCTGCACTTTGTCATAGTCAGGGACTGTGACAACATATAAACCCCCCTCCTGGAAAGGGAGGCACTCTGCCCGAACCTTAAAGCAAATACTCAGATACTTAGTTATTTAACAATGCAGTGTTCAGCATTTATTTCAGTAGTATACACACTTTTTCCACAAACTCCCTTCAATTCCCTTCCCACAAAGTTTCGGCCAGCGGAACAAGCTGTAAACAACACTGATATATTATCACCTTCTAAAGTTGCTGTTGTGAACATGCTAGCTGTTTACACCTACGTCCATTTACACATCGAGCAGATACAGGGAAACGTTGGCATTCATTTGGAGTCATGTTTCTGGTGACCTTTGCAGTAAACATCTGCCGGCGAGAGTAAACCAAAACAACGCCACAAGGTTCTGCAAGTTTAGAGTTGGGTGTTAATTCTCTGTGGGTTTATCGCATCAAGCGACCCTAGTGCAGCTTTAATATGTTCATTTCCGACATTCACTCAAATGCATTATAACAATCCCCCAAGACAATCCCCTCATTGCATTAAGCTAAAGGTTACAGGTGGAGCATAGGTGTAATATTACACTAAACTCTACAAACTAAATGATGCAACATTTATGACTGCATTGCATTGTGGTCTATTGAAATTGGTATCACCACCACTTTGGCAATGAAAGGATGCCTAAATAAAATTTCTAAATGTATAATTTCCAAAAATCACAGGTGACCTAGAGATGCAAAAGACATGGCCGGTTTCTTTAATTATGTTAAGGAGATTTATTGCCTATCTGCCCCTACTGCCTGCATTTTTCCTCTCTGGGGTGCTGCTGTTGATGTATTGTGATAAAGCACACACGCAGTCACAGTTTGAAGCTAACCGTGTAACAATCCTGATGAAGCAATACAATGCTGTCGATGTGTATGTATGATATGTCGATCCGTTTAGAGTTGGCTGCAATTAACTTTTTTTCTGGCCTTTTTCTGTTATCATGGTTGTTACACGGGGATTAGTTGGTAATAGCCAACAGTGTATTGATTGAAAAGATTTTTTTTAAAAACAGTTTGTTATTGCAAAGCTAATTGGTTTTACCACCTAATGCCTCATAAAAACTATAGGGAGTCCATATGAAAACCAAAAAGTCTTGCATTCACATATTGTTTTAGTGCCGAAGTGTCCACCATAAACCATTGATGCACATTATTATCAGATCATTCATAAGTCAGTGGGCAATACTTGAGACTTTATATGAAGTATATGGATATTAGAAAGCAGAGTAATATGGAGGAAGACAAATTGTGTGGGAATATGAATTGCAACATTAGGTTTTACATGCCAGCAGCATTATTCAAACAGTTTGTTTATGGGGGTCAGAGTTTGAGTAGGTGCACAGACTATCCATCAAGATTGCCAGGTTACAGTATTTATGTGGGAAGTGGAATACATGAGTGTGAAGTGTGGCTTTGTGCATATGGAAAGGCTATAAATAAGGCCTTTAATTTGGCTGAGAGTGATCTAAGCTGTTAGTTTTTTGCTTGAACTTCCAATTCATCTCATCATTTCACATCCAAACTAAATAGTACAGAGCCAAAATAAGAAAATAAAATGTGTTCTGTGACCAAATACTGGCAGAGACCACTCTGCGTTTCAGCCAAAGGACTTGAACTAGATTTTTTTAAAGTTCATGCAATAAAAATACAGGTTGCAAAGAATAAATCCAAAACCACTTCTTTCGTGTAATGTTTAGGATGGTTTTGGGGTGGGATTTCCAGCTGAATTCTTTCCTTTGCAGTGGAGAAAAGATGGTTTAATCTTGTCCTATTTCCTCTCAGAAAACAGTCCCAGAGAGAACTACAGAGATAATACAGAACTAATGAATACATTTATTTATAGATGTCACATGTTTGCAAGCACAAAAGTTTTCATGTATACTGGCAGACTTCACAGCATACATGTAGCCTCTTCATTAGTTTGCTTGTATGGAGAATTTATGTCACAAACATTTTAGCACCCACAGCTGGTGCCACATTAGAGGACTGATGCATAGAAATAGAGAAATAATGCATTATTTAGTATAATAGCAGTATTGTCATTTGTGGCATCTGGTGCAGCCAGACAGTGATCTAGATCAATTAGCGATGGTGCAGTATAACATAATAAAAACAATCTTTCTTTGTTGTTTTTGTATATTTTATACATTGTAGCTGCAGAAAGTAGCTATTTGAAATATATTACATTACATTATAAATAATAAGAGTGCTGTCTGTGGTGCTGAACCACAATATCTACTTAGTTTTATACTTGATATGCTAATATATTGTATATAAAATCATTTCTATTATGCCAGTCTCATGTGGAGTAAATGTAGACTACTCATGCATCTGTTTTAGCAGAGAGTTTACTTATTCCTGTGCTACAGAACTGACGTTAGGCCCTGAACAGCAACGCAAAAGGCCTAAAAATGTATCTCATCTGCATGGCTTTATCAGAAAGACAACTAAATAACTTGTACAGTTCTGATTTATTTAAAAAGTAAACCTTGCCTCAAAACTGGAGTTCAGGACTTTTACATATAAGTGAACGTCCTTTGCGTTCAAGCAATTGTCAGATGAGTTCACACAATGCGGATTAAGCCAATCACGGCCAGGTAAATTTCTCTGTATTTTGCAGTATGCCGGAGTTTTCAAATCTGGTGTGTATGGTGACATTCCCGCGCTGGCGCACTGGTAGTAAAACCAGATCCATGTAGAGAGTCGCGTCAATGGAAGTTCAAAATGCTTGATTGTCACATGATTCATGTAGACTTCAGATAGTTCTCCGTACACGGTTCTAGTTTGCCGCAGAGATATAGCAACTAGAAGTATGGCTGAAAAACCTAAGAAGAGTCCAAGAAAAGTTTCTGACGCTCCAGAAGAAATTTGGCGTTCAGAGGAAGGATTACAGACAAAAAAAGAAAGTGATCAACAGCGAGGTTAAACACAAACAGATAACCACTGGTGTAGCTTTTCTTCATTGGAGAGTGCTGAAAGAAGAGCAGGGACTGAGGGCAGACAGGGGGTTGCGTTACTGCTAATGGACAAGTTTGTCTTATACTATATTTGGAGTAGGCTATTTAGCTATTACATTTACTCTACCTGAATAATGGATTATTGTCTTCAAACTGTGGAAATTCAACGGATCGACAGTGTTTGTGTAATTACTCTCACTGCCAGAAGGAGGGGCAAAAGTTCCACACTCCAGCTTTAAAAGCTGATTACGATGATATGGCAGAGAAATAGAAAATCTGTGACAAATGAAAAGAGATTCAATTTGTTGGTTTGTGTGTCTTGAAATGGATGGAATAAAGTTATGATCCACACTTTTCCCACCCCCCTCAGACTGTAAAATCTTAGCTGCATGTTTTGTTGCATTGTTGTTGAGTCTTGATGCAATCAAGCTACAAGCAGACAAATTATCCAAAAAGCAACAGAGAGGCAGAAAGACAAGAAGGGACTCCCACTCAGCATGCAGGTAGACAAACAACAGAGGTGAGAAATATGATGCTGATAATTAGGCTAGAGTTAAATTAGTTTCCTGCTGTGACTGGCTACTGGCTAGACTTTTTTTTGCTTCAAATAAGCTTGACAGTGATTATTATAGGTTGCATAATGTGTGTGAACTTGGTCTATCGCATTTGTTGCAATTCTATTGCTCATTCAAGCAGGGGCCACATCTGTTCGGAGCCAAATAAGAGATGTTAGAAAGCAACATTTTGATGATAGCTAAAGGCGGATTGTGGGAACCTAGTGAACAATAGAGCTTTTTTTGTTAACCTATCATTTGAGCAGAATTTGAATGTATTACACACCTTTCTTGAAGCAGAAATTAATTCTGTCTCTGGTGACAAAACAGAGATACATAAATAGCACTCACATGCAGCCAGCCACAGTATGACTAATATCGTTCCTGTTATGGAATACTTCATCAAAGAGCAGATGTTATGTGACTTCCACAATCTGTCTGATCGGACTTAATTCTGCCTTAAGTTCAGTCTGATTTGGAGGCCCAGTGACCTTTCCTGTTAAGCCGACTCTTCAGGTTGCTAATAATCATATCTCCTCACCTTTTGGTCAGAAGCAGAATATTTGCTAACCTTTTTGCATCTGGAATAGTGTTTGTTTACCATTTCAAAAGTGGGGGCAGTGATGCTTTAGAGGCTTGGAACTACTGCATTACATTGCCCTCTCAACTTGAAAGGGCCACAAGGCAAACAAATCATATCTTGGTTGATTTGCAACAGGGAGCTTTGAGATAGACTATGTCTGCAGAGCTGCCACAGCAGTTACACCTTTGCTTTTGTAGCCGTTTGAAAACATTGCCTTCCCCAGAGGTCAAGAAGAGATAATCTGAAGGATCAATGGTATGATATATGACTGTGACTCCTGCAACGGTTCACTCAACAGTAGGTGTTTTCGGACCAAACTGTTCTAGGGACTCCCTGAGGACTTTTTTCTGTTTGCATTTGTACTGCCAATAGGAACACTGAAGTGACGCAAGTCGGCCACCAGTTGGTATAGCAAGATTTTTACATTTTGCACTAACAAGTCAAAATAGTGTTGTATTTCCCCCATCGCATATATGCTCAATAAAGCCTGGACTTCACTGTTGGTCCATTTGTCTGTGTTTTGGTCAAATTTTTTAAGGCTACTGTTACGAGCTCTTTTTTTTAAAGATGGCGGTTGCCGGAGCTGCATTGACTCATGTGTTCAACCAACCACTGTACACTTACGTCACTCAAGGTTCCTCTTGTGCCAGGACCTTAAAAAGTCTCTCAAAACAGTGTTCTAAGAACTATGATCATTCCCAGTTCCTAAAGTGCGAACATAATAAAAAGGGGAGGGGTCCTCCAACTGTTGTTAGAACTATGAAAAAGTTCCACCTAATGAGAAGTGCTCATCTGCAATCAGGGCATCATCACTAATGTTTTGGCAAAATGGTCAGGAAGTCCGTGTGATTCTTTGTCTGGACTAATTCACCCATTTGCCAGATGGCTGAAGACGAAGAGTAATGAAAACCTATAACCAGCTCAGAAACAGCACATCATGTTAGTTAGTGCAGTAGTGGCTGTGGACATAATAAACCTTAAACACTTCCTTGACAAAGTATACATGGATAAAAAGCATTCTAGAATAAGTAATATAAATGATAATTACCCTTATGCTTAACATGTCTAATATTACACACTATTAGAATGGTGATTGGAAGACTTGTATTTATCATAGTACATTTCAAGTATATCATGAACCAGACAATCAGTGTAAAAAATGATGAGTAATGTTTGTACACATTTTTACACACATACTCACATACAGTGTTTACTGCCTCACAGGACTTGTTTTATTGTGCTATATGTGAATGTTGTGAATTAATTGTGTGTGTACTTACTGTGTGTGTCTAATAGCCAGGTTTCCATCCAAACGCAGTGACAGTTTTAAACATATTTCCAGAAATAAAAATGGCATTCGCGTTTGTTTCATGCTTTGAGGAAGGTTACAGTCTCCTCATCGCTCCACACAGATCTGATGTTTTTGACTACCGCGAATTTTTGTCTCTCCGGTGGAGCTGAAGCTGCAGTTGTGTGTGTGTGTGTTGTTCAAATGCTCCACTGATTCACAAAGAACTTTTAGAAGGAAAAACAGCACTATGGCCGGCAGCCCACGGTAATAAGGGGAGTCTGGGTTTTGAGATAGCTCTATCTCTGGCTGCTGGGAGATGCACACACATACTTAAGGCACACATTCACATCAAATAGTAGTCAAGCACATCTATAAAGTGCATTCATTGAAAGGTATAGAGTCCTCAGTGGAGGAGAGGTGGAGAGACTCATTTTGAAAATCAATCCGAAAGATAACATATCAAAGTAGTAACACACACGTACATGTTAAGAAGCTACGACGAGCAAGAATTAAATGAAGTGTGATATGCAGGAAGTGGCTCAGCTTCACGGTTGTACGTTTATTGCAGCAATAAATGGCCTAAAATGTATTTGAAGACTTTTAAAGTGATACATTTTCTCTCACACACCAAACCTCAAACTTTCTTCACTTTTTCTTTGTGTTAAATTGGTTAGCAAATAAACATTCCCTCATTCCTACAAATCGTCATACATTATAGTCAAGATACATAATTACCATCATTAGTAAATCTGTGGGGGAAAAATGAGAAGGAAAAACCTTGGAAATATTGTCTTTGTTGGAAACAGGTGTGTCTACTGTGGTGTGTGTGTGTGTGTGTGTGTGTTCTTAAACGGCTCAATCATTGATCAACTACAGCCAGCTTGTTTCTTGCTCCCTCATTAGGCAGAGAACATATTCTATAATTAATAGCAAGCTGTTAATGATACATTAATACACCAAATTTATTCCTCATGAAGCATAAATAAAAATATTTTATATATACACAGTATAGATAGTATAGTGTGTATATGTTTGGCTGTTCCCCTGTACTGTCGAAGAACCATTTAACTGTCATTACTGTGGTGGGTATGTCAATTTTGAGCTGGTTTAATTTACTAAATGCTACAGACATAGCTTTAGTGTGTGCTTTACTAGGCTTAGGAAACACAGGAAATACTGCTGTTCCATGATTCTGGCCAATATTT